>JAANDH010000528.1:0-45302 GCA_011799765.1 Nymphaea thermarum
GTTTGGAGACTCTTAGAATTCTGGAAATGAGATTATAAATAGAGGCTGTGCAAACCATTTTGGTCACGGCTTCTTCTCCTCAACTTCTTCTTGTTTTCATTCTCTCTTTCTCTCTCTCTCTCTCTCTCTCTCTCTCTCTCTCTCCTCCTACATGAGTGTTGCTTTCTGGTTTCAGACGTTGGTGCTAGATTTCTATCAATCGTAACGTATCGTAACCGTATCGTAAATTAAAAAAAATAAAATCATAAAAAATATAAAAAAATTAAAAAATCATAAAAAATCAATAAAATCAAGAATAATATGTTCTTCATAAAAAACATGTTTTATAGAATGATAGACTTATTATTGCTCTAAAGTTATGCGTTCATCATTCATAAGTCATGACTCATAACAATATCAATCTAGAAAGTACAACAAGTCAACACTTACATAATGAAATTGTGAAAATGTTCAATGCCAAATTGCCAATACATAGAAAATGAAAGCACTCTCTCGAGTCTCGACAGTTGACTCTCATTCATAATCTTCATCGTATTCATTTTCATCACCACCTTCATCTTCTTCATCATCTTCATCTTCATGAATTTGAAGATCTTCACCAACATATCTAGCAGGCTCTACTTCATCAACAAATTCCTATGTTGCTTCACCTTCAAGGTTGAAGCATTGAAGATCTGCATCATCAAATATTGTAGTTGGTTCTTCAATCCATGATTCTAAATCGTCAAAGTTTTCTAAGCTGATAGGATCAAACTGAGATGTGTGCTTTCTTGCTGATGCTTTTTGTAATTGTCTATGTTAAATAAGAAAAAACTTGTTAATAGATAATTATATATAAATATATTGTAAAACAACTGTAAATATTAAGTTATATTACCTTTCTTTCAACCTCATATTATATTGAACAGAGACAAGGTCATTCAACCTTTTATGTTTGAGCCTATTCCTTTGTGGATATGTTGGAAAACACTCCAATTCCTTTTGCATCCACTAGCATTGCATGTCTAGCTGAGGACTTTACTTGCAAAACGTGTTAGGTTTGGACAATCAATCCCAAACCTATTCCACCACAAATATAAACAAAAATAAAACAAATCTCATGTAAAATTTCAAACTTAAAACAACATAAAAGAATCAAATGTAACAAATGCAAAGTAAATTAAAAAATTTTATGTATTTAACTGGACGCATGGTTGTCTTGGCTCGAACGGCGCCGAGTTGTTCCATGTCCAAAACAACTATCATATAGATCTAACTCACTGTGCACAACATCTTGTTCTCTACAATATGTCACTAACACTGAAACACAATTTAACAAACCATGTGTGACTTTTCTGTCCTTCTTCAATGTAGTAGAAAATCTAATTACAGGATTTAGATAGCAAGCTACTGCATGGGAGGTTGATGAAGTTGTCCAGTCTACCTTTTATCTATAATCTTTCATATGGGCAAATATATAATTTTTTTTCCCTTTCAAGTTGTCTCGAATTGCCTCTTTTGCTTTATCCATAGCCTCATATAAGTACCCTATGGAAGGCCTATCCTCGTTGTCAGGCTGTCAGCTCACCTGAGTCTTGAGGACTTTAACTAATGGAACATAAACCTTCAATAGCTTCAAACATGATTCCCAAAATTCGTTATTGAATATAATATCCATAACTAAAGAAAAATTTCTTTTATGAGCATGTGGATATGCAGCTCATTCTTCACTAGAGAACACCTGCCTCAACAGAGTTCTTTGTTTCACTATACTTTGCACAGTCAATACATTTGTGGCAAATCTAGTTTGTGCAGGTCATATTAATTCAACTCCTTTTGTAAATTTTCTCATCAAACTCAATACATATGCATGATTATAGATAAATTTTGTAACCTCTTGGCATTGGTCAACAGTTGATTTCATATCATGCATCTCATTAAGATCTTGAAGCATTAGATTAACACAATGAATGGCACATGAACGCCAATAAAATGTTTCATACTTCGAAATAACATATCCCCTGCAAGCTGCAGTTCTATTGCATCATTGTCTGTAATAAACTGTACAACGTTTTTAGGTTCAACTTCTTGTATGACATTGTCAAAAACATTGAACAAAATTTTAGCAGTCTTAGGAACATCAGACAAGTCAAGAGATTTCAAGAACATTGTACCTTTAGGGCAATAAACAAGAAAATTCACAAGTATTCTTGACTGTGTATCAGTCCATCCATCTGACATAATGGAGCAACCTATTTCCTTTCAGCATAATTCCAACTGATCGCAATGTTCAGATACTTTTTTCACTGTAGCTCCAAGAAATTTGCCCCACCTAATGATATGATGGCATTTTGAATCTAGGGCCTATAGATGCAATTGCATCTGTCATGGCTTGGAACTTAAAGAATTAGTTGCATTAAAGGGAATACATGCATCATAAAACGATTCACATACCGTCAGTTGTGCCTAATGTAACATATCTTTAGATGTCATAAACGCACGAATCTGAGGCTGACAACCTGGGCCAGTATATGAAGGGAAAAAGTTCCTAATAGAATCAACACTAGACCTACCACTAAGAACTCTACCACTAGGTGGTCAATGACCACGCCTAATATCTGGTGTACCTCTTCTCTTCCTTCCAGATGGGCTAGAAGCCTAGATCAACCTCCTTCATACATGATTCATTTCCCTCTACGGCCTCTACCTCTTGAGCTCTCCACATCTGTTCTTAGACTGTTATCATATTCAACATCATCAACATTTTCATAAGTTTCTTCTTCTTCTGCTTGCTAAGGCTCAGTATAGCCTACATCTGCCTCTTCCATTTGCTTTTGTATCTTCTTTTGATGTAAAACATTAAGCATATCTAAACATTGCTGACACACAAATGGAGGCAAAGGTTTATTTGGTTTTCCATTGTATGAGAGATGCATCTTTGGATGTCCCTACCAAATGGTGTTTCATTCTAATAATCCCTCCTGAAAATGTATTCTCACAAAACTACATTTGAGTCTTAACCAATCATTCTCCTTCACCCTTTGACACCATTGCCATGTGGGATCAAACGATGCCATATCTTCACAAAAAAATGAAAACCTATGATAAACTTAACGAAAAACAATCAAAATCATTCAATATATGGTAAAAATATATGAATATATGGTAAAAACAAGAGATTTCATACCTTAGGGAGAAGAAAACTCCTTTCCTCCCAACGAGAATCAGCCACCAATGTACAAATCGACGGTTGAATCGCTGATTTCACGATGAAATTCGATGTTTTCACGATGAAAATTGATGAGTTCCCTCCAAGGACGCACACTCTCAACTGTAGAAATGAAGAACGACCACGTTTTTTTTTTTTTGAAAGAAACTCTTAAAAAGGAGACGTCAGCCCCCCTTTTTCGAAACAACACCATATCGTACGATACGTTTCCTTGTATCACACGATACGTGCGATACAGGGACGATACACCCCCCATTTACGATACGGAGGGCGTACCGTATCCACGAACGATACCATACATATCATACGATACGGCTCTGTATCGTATGATACGTACAACACTTCACAACTCTTCTCTTCATATATGTTGATGATATTGTTATAACAAGGAGTTCAAATGAGCATGTGGGAGACGTAAAACAATTCTTAATGAAGATCTTTAAGATGAAGAATTTAAGAGAATTGAGATACTTTCTTGGGGTAGAGGTTGATAGACAAGGGGACATTAACACTCATACAGCAAAAGCATACTCTTAATCTTTTGGAAAAGACGGGCATGACAAATTGTAGACAGGTTACTACTCCTAGTGTATTATATATCAGAGATTAAGTTCTGAAGACGGGGAGGATTATGCCAATCCTACAAGATATTGAAGCATTGTTGGTCTATTACAATATCTTATATTTACCAAGCCTGACAATGTTTCTCAGTTTATTCATGCTCCAAAAGAAGGTCATATGGAGGCAGTGAACCGCATTTTTAAGATATCTAAAAGGCACTGTAAAAGACGACCTTGTTTGCCATAAGAATGACAATGCGGATTGAGATAATCACTTATATAGATGCGGATTGGGCAGGTGATCCAGATGAGAGGAGATTGGTGAGGTTATTGTGTTTTCATAAGGCATAATCTTGTTTCTTGGAGCAGCCGAAAACAAAAGGTTGTGGCATGATCTAGTACCGAGGCAGAATACTGGTCAATGGCTGCAGGCATAGCAGAAGCTACTTGGATTAAACATTTGTTGAATGATTTAGGGGAGAAGATTGCTTGCTCAGTGCTCCTATGTGACAATCAAATCGCAATCAATATATTTATTTTAATCCCACTTAGCATTGCAGGACCAAGTACAATGAAATCGTTCAACATTTTATTCGAAAAAGGGTTGAGGAAAAGGGGATAGAGCCTCAACATGTTAGAACTGAAGATCAACTGGCAAACTTATTCACTAAAAGATTAACAAGACGACAATTCTGGTTGCTAAAGAACAAGTTCTACATGATAAAAGACCATGTACAACTTGAGGGAGGATGTTAAAACATGTATAAGGTTTGGGACATGATGTTTGGATCTAGATCCAGATCCAGGCATCATATTAGGTGTTTCCTTTTTAACGTTATGTTTTCTCATTAAGGGCATGGCTGTAATATTCTTTGTTTTTAATAGGACTTAATAGTCAATGGTGTAAAAGATTGATTTGATAATACAATCTTAGGGTTCAGCAGACATTTACTGTTGTTGCTGTCCCTATCCTTTAGCACTTTTCTCCTTCTTTCTTGTTTTTTTGTGCACAAGTCTTTGGTGGATGACATGGTAAAATGATATTACAAAATTTTAGACTTTCTCTCTCTCTACAAGCCGAAAAAAAAAGGTTTGAATCCCTCTCGCGCTAAGGGTTTCAATTTAGCCACTTTCGAGGGTTTGTACTTTGAAAACACTCGACAATGGCCAAGGGCTTCCACTTTGAAACACTTAGCAATGGCCAAGGGTTTTGTCTTTCTTGTTTTTTTTCTGGCAAGCCTTTCACTAGAAGGTCACAGAAGAGAGAGAGAGAGAGAGAGGGAGAGAGAGCAGAGGGAGGTGGGCAGGGGTTATGGCACGCCTCTTCCTGCCATCACCTCTCCCCTGAAGTTGAGATCCATAAGAGAGGTCAGACTCCACCGCCAACCCCTCTGACCTAAAATATGTGGATTTCAGGCCCTTCTTGGATTTGAACTCCATGGATGTTAAAATCGGCTTTAACCTTGCGGATCTCTCAGGTAGATCCAAGTTTGGGTCTGAGATCCACAACTATCACATGTGCCTTAAGATCATCATATTAGCAAAGAATCAATGAAATTTCGAATGAGTACTGAATTGACCTGTCTTACTAAATATTCTTTCTACTACTTTCCACTTTGAAAGTAAATTCCATTTAAAGAAGAAAAATAAAACATAAAAGGTACGCTTTCATTTATAACTCATACAAGAATGATATTTTTACCTTTTCTAATTCCAGAATGCCTAGTTCATGTTCATCTCGTTGTAACAGTGCTAGACCAAGCATATAATGAGCCTGCAAATATTAAATATGTCACCAAGTGAGGAAAAGATTAATACGATGATGTCAATATTTGGTAAAATTACATTAAAACCACTATAAAAGATGAAGGTAAAGGTGGCATAATTCAGCTGTACAATCACACAGAATGAAGCAGAAATTCAAACGTCCAAACCACAATATTACCTAAGGAAAGAAGAAAAAAGTGCAACAAACTAGAGCAAGATACAATAGGCTAAAAGAGAAACAGTTGTTCATTAACTGCCAGTAATGGCCTAAGGCCCTAATCAAACTTTTTTGCTGGATAGTAGATGCTGTTTCTTATCTTGTCATACTAAAATGTTGCCACAAGAAGTCATTTTACTAAACTAATTGGTTATTATAGTAGTTAAACTACATATTTATAACTGACAAGTCATCACTGTTCTCTTTCTATTGTTGTAGTTGTTCTTGATTGCATTCATCCACTTCTGGATCATCAACTTCACTGCTGCTATCATCTCATGAGACAAATGAAACTGCTATGATGATAGCTACAACTAAGATATGGTGGTAATATACCAAAAAAACAACAAAAAAAAACAATAATAATAATGAACAATTAATATGTAAATTGAATAAAATGACCAATAAAGGCTTCACCCCTTCAAAAGCTGCACTAGTAGATCAATTTGACCCAGCAGAAAGACTTTTTAATTAATGATATCTAATCAAAAAATTTACAGAGATTTCTGCAAGGATTGAAACAAAACTAAATTGGTATATTCAAGGCAACACTAGCTTGGTAGTCTGAGGCCTAAAAAGCAACAGCAAAAAGGAATGACGTTACAAAGGAATTAACAAAGAGGGTAGACAGTAAAGTGTCAGCTTATAGTTCTATGATATATCCAAGTTCCAACCAAATGGTTGATGAGTTGCTGCATTTTATTCCAAAACATGTCTATTTTAACAATGGTAAAGACACTCATTGACATAAATGATTATAAGAAACAGTTTCCCTTCTTGTGAACAGATGTCTTCCTATAGCGCGATATAAGCACATCAAGCCATTAAGGTTCTTTATGGTGCAAGGAATGTCTGCTGCCCATGTACATTTTTCTGTTCTTTCTTCCTCCTCCCTCCTCATTTCTTCTTCTATCCTCCTCCTTTTTCCTCCTTTCTTCTTCTTTCTTCCAACTAACTCCCCCTTCCTCCTCCACCCTTTCTTCCCTCACTTGTTTTCCTCCTCCTCCTTTTGGTCCCTTGTTTTCCTCTGGGTAAGTGCCGCACCAAAGGAGCACCCACAGGCACATCCCCATCATGCAGATGTGAGTGTAACACCCAAAATGCGGGATCCATGTTACACAGTTCCAAGCCACATCATTTGTACATTGTCAACCCTTGCAGCAGTAGGTACAGATTATGAAGACTCCTGTCATGCTCTATTCTCTGTCTCCAGCTCAACAACTTCTATTGTCAACATAATAAGGAGTTCTTCAATTAGTACTAAACGGATATGCAGAAAGTCCATCTTGAAAGGTATATTATTAAAACCTTTTCATAATGATCCTGCTCATACCTTCTAAAGAACTACCAAAGTTTGACCCTTCCGTGCCACATGCAGTTTGTATTTTGTAGGAACCCTGTTGGAAACAAAACTTGATGGAAAAATGAGTGATTGGTTGTGTGGAACAATGATACTGAAGATGCAAAGAAGATGTTCAGGCATTCTGCCTTTGTTATTCTCAAGTTACACCTCGTGGACAAGGTGCTATTTGAAGCAGGAGGGAGTCTGTTACATCTCAGGCTGTAAATGGCAAAGAACAGACCAAGGACCAGGGTTTATAAGCTAAGGTGGATACGGTTTATGTAAGAAAAAGGTAACAGATCAAGAATAAGGATCCAACAAAATCCAGTCCAACCAAATAAACCCAGGAGTACAAAGGGACCTGTAATTCCAAAGTATGTGTGGAAAATAATACTCTCTCTCTCTCCCACACACACAGCTTTGTCCCTGCTTCTGCCCTAATATGTTCCTGAACTAGTTACCCCAATCAAGATCAAGGCAACATATAACTTTTTCCTACTTGTTATAATACAGATACATGAAATAAATGCGTATGACCTTCCTCTGGCAGTTTTAATTGATAAGCAACCTTTCAGCTTCTGCAAATTACTTGATATGGGACCAAATGATGACTAGAAAGTTCATGGCAATTAGAACATTTGCATGTAAATTGCCATAAGCGCAAAACCTTAAGCAATACCTAGCCCCTTTATCTAAAACTCTCTATCTGATTGGTGTCATAAACTAGAACATGTGATTGTATCAATTGCTGGTTGAGCTTTGAGACCATAGGGGATTCCATCTTGAGTACGAAACGTATACTAGCAATTGAAATTATGGCCAAAATGAGATCAATAGTAATGTAATGTTGGTTGCCGTCGACTATAAATAGCTTCAAAAGGCTGTCAAGTCATAAGAAGTGTTATAAGAGGATTCTGCCATTGATATGTACCTGGCCCCAGACTCAGGCTGTTCACTAGTGAAGGAAAGAAGACAGGCGGCAGGCTTCTATTCCCAATCTCTGATTGACCATCTCTTTGTGGGTGACATGCGGCAGTTAATTACAATTCAATACCCAGCAACCTCAAACAAGTTTGCTAAAATGAAGTGACAAATTTATCTGTCACTTATTACTAATCAAGGCATTCCATGCAGCTTCCCAACACTACTTAGAAATATAACAGACACCAATTGAGCAGTAAACATGGCCACAATTTTTGAACAGCAAGCACAATTGCCACTACTTCCCTTTTATATGTAGTCATACTATGAAAATGAACGCCCATGGCCTTGCTTAAAAGGGCAATCAAATGTCCTTGTAGTGTCATGTAGCTTCCGTAGTCACTCCAGAAGCATCTATTTCAATGGAGACTGATCTCGAAAATCAGGAAAAGTGTAGAATAGATGCAACAGTTGTGTCACTCTTGAGAAGACTGGAAACTTTATCAGCAGCATCATTCCAAGAAATTGCATCTCTCTTTAAGGGACCAGTAAGGGACAAGTGATCAGACCATAAGGAGAAATAAATCATTGAGAACAGCATGTCAGACCTAAAGAAACTCAACCACTCAGAAACAACTTCTACCTTGTCTTTCTCCTTGGATAAACCTATTTGTGAGATTACATGTCCAAGTTAGCTGATAGTAGATTTACTGAACGTATGTTTCGACAAAATGCATGCAAAATGCAGCTCTTGATATATGGGAAATCATCACTGCGATTTAATGATACTCAATCCTTAAATCTAATCTAAAAAAGTATGTAGAATTGCATAGTCATGTAACACGTCAAACCAATTCCTCCACTCTAGGTATCCGAACTCTATTTTTCATAGTTACTGCACTAAAAGCTCGACAATCAATGCAAAACAACCAGCTATCTTTTAACAAGTAAAACAGGAGAAGAATACGGGTTGTTACCATACTAACTATCCCATTGCTTAGCATCTATCTGAAAACTTTTTCAGTTTCAGTTTTCTATAAATACAGATACCTGTAAGATCACACAGTTCAAGGTTCTATGCAGGTTCCAGCGGAACTTATGTCCAACTGAGCACTCAGGTGGGAGAGTTGTAGGCAGCATGGCACCCAAGAAGCATATGTTACAGTGCATCAGATAGCTCTGAACATCCTTATAATCCAGCAAAAACTGATCAGAGTCCTTAGTAGTCAATATTTTCTAACCGCAAAACAAAACAACCAGTTACCATCTTTTCTTTTAACAAGTAAAACAGGAGAAGAATACAGGTTGTTACCATACCACCCATTGTTTAACATCTATCTGACATCTTTTTCAGGTTCAATTTTCTATAAATACAGATACCTGTAAGATCACACAGTTCAAGGTTCTATGCAGGTGCCAGTGGAACTTATGTCCAACTGAGCACTCAGGTGGGAAAGTTGTATGTGCCTCAAAGACATCATGGTGCGGCATATGTTACAGTGCATCAGATAGTTCTGAACATTCTTATAATCCAGCATAAACTGATCCGAAACCTTAGTTGTCAATATTTTCTAACTGCAACAAAGAAAATTGGCTGGCCTTCTTGTACGATTTTTAAAGTGCCCAATGTATTTGCTTCAGCAACAGGCATACCATCTTTCGTAGTGGTTCAGACCTCTTTGTATTGAAACATCATAACCATTTTTCAAAGTCCCACTTAGCCTTTGCCGAACACCCTAAGCTATTAAAAGCCTAAAACAAGATCAATACCTCTCGTAGGAAAAAAGCATAGCAACAGCTAATCCATTGTTCTGAAGATAAACTTATGCTTCTGCACAGTAACCTTCAGAAGGGATTACTATCTCGAACCGCATTGAAATTTGGCTGGTCAAGAATGACATACTCAGCAGACTTAGCAGCCTTGTTACATATGAAATTATGGGTCAAACTCATATCAATCAGAATACCAACTCATAACCCGTTGAATTTGCCATCCCATCTCATGATTCTCCATCTGGTAATGCTTGTCAAAGCAAGCAACGGTATCCTGTCCATCCACTGATGTGTTTCCACACCTGCTCCACCATCTTTGCCACCATTCCACAATGTCATCCCAGGCTGGGCTGCACCAGCCAGAAGGTAATCATGAGGCTCGCCATGTTCATGGTGGTCCAGGAAGGTCAGGCGTCTAAAACTTTAAGATGGCTATGGACGGACTAATTACATCAAACCATCAAACAAAGACCATGTCGCCACCGTCGAAAGCTTATCATGGGTGACATGGCCGCAGATAATTTTTGAAATTCCCTTATCATGGATAACTTATTCAGAAGAAGGAAGGATGCAAAAAAATATGAGAAGACCCGCTAAAACTATAAGCAAGTATAACCCGATTCCAATGGAAAAGGAATTTCCCTATTTACTGAAAGACAAGCCATAGCATTCAGGTCATGAATAATAGAGAAAGAAAGGCCTCCATGAGCAAAATTAGCTTGACTATTTAAGGTTATACGAAGAAAAAATGGCTGCAAGTGTCATCCAGTCACCCTAAGGTGCAAAATTATTAAGCACTGAAGAATCCACAGAGTTAGCAATGCGAAGACCTTCACAGAACCGCTATCAAGCTCCAAAGCCGTTTTACAATCCCTTTCCACCTTATCCCATTCACTGCACAAAGCTCGGAAAACAAGAAGGAAAACTTGATAAATAGAACAAAAAAAAAAAGGAACGAAGACAAAGAAGAGGAAGGCAACGAAGAAGAAAAGGAATAAAGGATACGCAGGAAGCAAACCTCCTCTTCCGGTAGCAAATCGCCCTATTAGTCCAATAAACTGGCCGATCAGGGCAGAGGGTAATGGCCTGCAACCGTTGTCAAAACATAAGTAACGGATGGAGGAGTCAAATTCTGGAAGAAAAAACACAAAGAAAGAAAGAACGAACGAAAAGGGAACGGAGGCACTCGTAGAACTAAAAACAAACAGGGCAAGGAGAAAGAAGAAGGTTGGATTGGTATCGACTATCGTGAAATTACCTCCGTATAGGCCTCGATGGCAGCACCGATGCGATCTTTCTTGAAGAATGTATTGCCTTCCTGCTTCAGAAGCTCCGCCTGTCTCTCCGCACTCGCAAACGTCGGCGCCATCGCTGAACCCTTCCGGGTCGCTTTTGCAGGCGGCAGCGACAGAGCGATGCGCAGGAACAGAAAGTGCGGAAAAGAAACCAATCCAAGTCAAGGGCATCCCCCTTGCGCCTTGCTTTAAGCGCCCTGCGACTTTGTCAACTGATTATGGGCTTCTTCTTCTTCTTCTTCAAGTCCAAATTTGACTGCTAGCCCTAGCAGCCGACTATCACAGGAACAACAACAAAATGAACAAGGCAAAAGGGGAAGATGGCAAAAGGCTTTGGTGATAATGATAACAATAACATTTCGCCTGATGGCTGCCCTCCCTCCCCTCTTCTTCGTCTAAGCTGCAAAAGATGGCCACAGAGAAGGAGCTGTTGTAAAACTGGTCCCTGCCTTGTGGGCTGTATATTGCAAACGATCGTTCTTTATAGCTTCAACGAAGAAAGTATTTACTAGTGTTTGACGGAAGGCGTCACTTACACAAGGATAAGATGATTGCTCCGTCCTTATAAAATGGCATTCTGCGACAGTTAATCTTATTTTTAAATTTTGGAGATGAAACTCTGTTTTCCGTTCCCACTCTCCAGGAAGGAATTTGTCAGCAAAGCTGCAACGATATTAGCACACAACAAATAGATTGGCAGATTGAAGAAGTGAGAAGAAAAAAAAAGACATTAGCAAAGATCAGTCAGTACACTGAAAGAGAACCACACCTTCCCATCTTTCGGGAAAGAAGGGAATGCTTATTTGACATAGAAAGTAGCCTTTTGAAACATGAGTATACAACACCAAAATTTTTTCTTAATTTAGCAAGTTGATGTCAAGCAAAATTTTATCAAATAGATCCCAACGCACCGAGTGTTGAACTCCTACGGATGCAAACAGACAAGATTTTTCAAAAATAAAATCACCAACTTGTGTTTTTTCATTATCCATTAGTTGTTATGGATTGAAATTTGTTGGTTATTTTAAAACTTTTATACATTATGATTTGTACACCATTTAAGTTGATGGTTAGGTATTTGAAAATTGGATTCGATCCGTATAATTTATATTGTTCTGGAGATACAACTCTAAACTTGAATTAAAAGAGGGGTTCCAAATGAAAGAGCTTTCCGCTCATTCTTTACGGTGATTGCCATACTCAGGTGGACGCAATAGAGCTTGAATATGGAGGTGAGACGAGACTTCTAGTTGATCAAAGCCTTGCATGCTCTTGTAGATTATCTTTAGAGTCAGTCAACTTGCTATGATCAGAAATCGAATCTAATTCGTCAAATTGCAGGTTCAGCTGAGAAGATGAATATCTACAAAGTTTGTAGTATTTAGCTGTTGATCAGAAAATTGCATACATACTGATCCTTCGAGCCACAGCCAAAGCAAAGATTGAATAGTTCTAAAACCACTTGCGTAAGTCAACTTTTGGCATGATGGACAAAGTAAAACTTGTTTCAGACATGTTCATGCGTGGAGATGCAGTATCCAAATTCTCAGCCACTTTGGCTTCTTCTAGCTTCTTTGTGCCGGCACCAAAGTTTTACGTCATGAAATAGGGAGTCGTTGTTCTTGCTAAATTGTCACCCGAAAGAGCAGTTTCCAAGGTTACAAACATAAATGAATGCATAAATCCACTTGCCCAATTCAATATCGCAAAGGTCTGAACATGCTGATGCAAGGCACACCATAGTAGCTGAACTTGAATTATTAACATCGTCTATGAACAAAACAGATGCAGCATCTCAACCGGTCTTGCAGCTTGACCATGTCCACCTTTCCAGGTGCTGTCCAAGAAATCACTCGCTGTTGCATATGTAAAACAACAATTGGTGTACATTCTTGAGTTCACCAACGCTGTCACGTCCCAAAATAATCGAATCCCTTCCATGACATTCCAACTTTTTGGTTCCCCCAACAACTCTATCTTCAAAGAAACATGCACATGACAAAGGCCTCTTTAACTTATCCTACTTTAATTTTCAGTTTTTTGTTTTTAATGCATATGTCAATTATGGCCATAGTGGAATCACCAATAGTCGTGTGATTTATTTTTTATCATTTTTTTTGTGTGTGTCATGTATATACCCTTTGGGTGGGTTAAAAGTGTGTGAGAAAGGCTTTCAGTGTACTCAAAATTTTATTGTCGTGTGTGTTCAAATTTCTGCTGCCTTGTGACCATTTGTAGAAACAGGTGGTGGATTAGTTTTGTGTCATTCACAGGATCATAAGAAGAGGACATGCAGGCAGGTCATTCCTTAAGCAAACAATGGTATCAGAGCGCGAGGTTGATCCATTATAAGTATCATTGTGTTGTCATGATTGCTAGTAAAAGTGCAAACGAGAAGTCTGCAAGGTAAAACATATCAACACATAACTTGTTCGACAAAATTTCTTGTGAGAATTTTTTTTTTCATTATGGCTAATGGCATGACTACTTTAAATATTTTTCAATCGCTTATACCTATATCTAATGGAGATAATTATGGATTTTGGAGCATAAAAATTTGTCACAAGATCTTTGGGATCTAGTTAAGAATGATTATATAGAAAGTGCAAAGAACTCTGAACAAAGAGAAAAGACAGTTGAATCAAAAGAGCAATAAAAGAACGATTCAAAAGCCTTACTTGTTCTTCAACAAGTTGTAAGTGAGACTATTTTTCCTCTACTTACTGGTGCTACTAGTTCAAATGAAGCATGGACTATTCTCAAGCAAGAATATCATTGTGATAAAAAGGTAACAACAGTAAGGCTGAGCATCGGGCCGGGCTGGGTCGGCCCGGCCCATTAAAAATGTAAAAAACGAAGCCCGACATTATAAACGGGTCAGCCCGAGGCCCGGCCCGTTTAGAAACGGGCCGGGCCCACGTAATATCGGGTCTCAGGCTTCAACTTATGCCCGAGGCCCGGCCCAGCCCGATTATTAACGGGTCGGGCCGGGCTTTTTTAGGTTAAATGAGTTGAAGAACATGGGGAGGGAGACAAGAGAGCTTGGCACCGGTGCAAAGGAAGAAAAACAAGGGGAAAGGAGGCGGAAAAGATCGCCAGCGACCCACAGAAACAGAGGCTTAAGTTGTAGCAGTTTTCGGATGACCCACAGAGGTGGAGAGATATAGGGGAATGGCCATGTTCTGGCAGACCTCGGGCAATGCGCGTCGACTTCAACCTCTCACACAACATCCTTGAATAGAGGGCAGGAGGAGTCTAACCGGCTAAGTTGCTAACATTCAGTTTTCTGAAAAAAAATAATCATGTCGGGCTTCACGGGCCGCCGTCGATCACAACGGCAGGCCCGAGCCCAACCCGTTAATTACCGGACCGGGCCGAACCCGTTAACATCAGCCCGAAAATCATTATTTCAAGGCCCGGACCCAAGCCCGTAACGGGCTGGGTACCGGGTACTCGGCGGTGGCCCGACCCGTTGCCCATGCTTAAACAACAGTGAAACTCCAAACTCTCCATAAAGAATTTGAGACAATGTTTTTGAAAAAGAATGAATATGTCCAAGAATTTTTTTCAAGAGCTTTATAACAAATCAGATGAAAACTTTTGGAGAGGTTTTAGTAACCAGAGAATTGTAGAAAAAATATTGAGGAGTTTACTGCCTAATTTGATCATGTAGTTACGACTATAGAAGAGTCTAAGGATTTGACTGCATACTCTACTAATGAATTACTCGGTTCTCTTTTAGTCCATTAACAAAGAATGAACAGGTCAAATGAGAAAAGTGTAGAACAAGCATTTCAAGCCCAAGTCAAGTTGAATGACTTTAGCAAAGAGAGAAATGGAGTAATTGTAGGAAAAAATGCAAGTTGTGGGTGAGGTAGAGGTAACTATCGTGGACGAGGACGAGGAAGATTTGAGGCGGGCAAAAACAAGTCAGAAGGAGGTGATACAAACAATAAAAAAACATGGCCACAAAAACAGGTATTATGTTTTTTGCAAAAGAAATTGACATATTGAAGCGTACTGCTGGGATAACGCAAAACAACAAGCTAATGTAGTGGAAGAGAAAACAAAAGATGGTAACTTGTTTTTTACTCCTACAGAGTCAAAATAAAGTATAGATCATGTATGGTTTTTGGATAGTAGATACAGTAATCATATGACAGGAAAGAAATATTTGCTTCGGCATATTGATGAATACATAAGTTCGATTTAGAGACAACAAAAAGGTGCAAATTAAAGGTGGTACTAAAAGGTTGGTACGTGATGTTTTCTATATACTTGGATTAGCATACAACTTGTTAAGTGTAGTACAATTGGCACAAAAAGGATATTTGATTTCATTTCATGTTGATGTATGTGAAATAAAAAAGAAATGTTTCTAACATGCCACTTATAGTAGTGCACATGACAAAGAACAAAAAATTTTCAATCGATCTTTCACACTTAGATGCATATGCCTTAGTTGCGGACATAAATAAAGTGTCTAGGTTATAACACTTAAGATATGGACACTTGCACTACAATGGAATGAAGTTACTGAGGTAGAAAAAAATTAGTTGTTGGCTTACCTCGTCTTACCATTAATGAAGATATTTGTGAAACATGTGTATATCGAAAACAACATTGCCTTCCATTTTCAATTGGGAAAGCATGGAGAGCGAGACCTCCTTTAAAATTACTGCATGTTGACATTTGTGGGCCAACAAGAACTTCATCTTTGAATAATAGTAGATATTTTATACTATTCACGAATGATTTTTTTCGCATGAGTTTGGTGTTTTTTCTTCTTAAAAAATGAGAAACCTTTCAAAAATTCAAGGAATTCAAAATATTTGTGAAAAAAAAAGAATGTGGGCGACCTATAAAAATATTTCTTACTGATAAAGGGGGATAATTTCTGTCAAATGATTTTGACAATTTCTGCAAATTACATGCTATACATAAATAGTTAATGGTAGGAAAAACTTCTCAGCAAAATAGAGTTGCTAAAAGAAAAAACTGCACAGTGGTAGAGATAGCTTGTACCATCTTGAATGAGGAGCATCTTCCCAATGAGTTTTGTGTTGAAGCAGTAGCAACAGTTGTGTATCTTCTCAACATATTGCCAACTAAAACAGTCTGCAATATGACTCTATATGAAGCATGGTGGAAGAAAAAGATGGATGTAAGTAATTTAAAAGTTTTTGGATGCATTGCCTACTCTTTGCTTGATTCTAGTAGTCGAGACAAAATAGATAAAAAGAGTGGTAAATGTATTCTTGTGGGTTATAATAATAAATTGAAAGTTTATCGACTATACAATCTGGTAACAAAGTCTTTAATCATTTGGCGGTATATCATTTTTTATGAGAATAGTTCATGGGAGTGGACAACAACAGAAAATCAACATATTCCATTTGTTGAAACAATTTCTCATTCAAGTGCATTATCATCAAGTGCTATTCATTCAAAAGAAACCAATTCAGATCATGAAGAAGATGACGAAATAATTACAAATGGATCTTCTCCACCAAGGAAGGTACGATCTCTACATGACACATATGCTTTTTGTTCATTTTCTTTTATGATAATTGAACCATCATATTATGAGGATGCATGTGGCAAAGAAGAATGAGAAACAACAATGCAAGAAGAGATCACTACAATTAAGAGAAATGATACATGGCAGCTCACAAACTTGCCACAAGGAAAGAAATCTATAAGTGTGAAATGGCTTTACAAATTGAAGTATAATGTCGATGGAGGTGTGCAAAAATACAAGGTCAGGCTAGCCGTTAGAGGGTATGTACAAAAATATTGCACCGACTATTTTGAAACTTTTTCTCCAGTTGCACATTTTGAGACCATTAGACTAGTATTAGCACTAGTAGTTCACTTAAAATAGAAGGTATTTCAATTTGATGTCAAATTTGCCTTTTTGAATGGAACTTTAGAAGAAGATATATATGTATATCAACCACAGGACTTTGTCATAAGTGGACGGTAGAAGAAAGTGTATAAGTTGAAGAAGGCCCTTTATTGCCTGAAGCAAGCACCAAGAGCATGGTATGGAGGCTTGACACATATCTTCATAGAAATGAGTTTCGACGTTGTTAGAGTGAACCTACATTATACTTTAAAAATGAAAGTATTGACATACTTGTGCCATGTGTTTCTGTAGATGACATTATCTACATGGGATCAAGTGATGTGCTCATTCACAATTTCAAGGACAATATGGTAAGTGAGTTCAAAATATTGGATTTGGGTTTATTACATTTCTTTCTTGGTCTTCAAGTTGTCCAAACAAATAATGACATTTTTATCTCTCAAGAAAAATATGCATTAAACCTACTTAAGTGGTATAATATGTTACATTACAAGTCATTTTCTACTCCCATGAACGCAGGTGATAAATTGACTTTGTTTGATGGGACTACTAAGGTTAATGAAACATTGTTTTGAGGTCTAATTGGTGGCTAGTTATATTTGACTCATACAAGACCATATATTTTATTTGCTATCAGCTTGATATCCAAGTTCATGCATAGTCCATCGCTGCACCCTCTGGGGCAGCAAAACACAATTTTGTGTTACATTTGTGAAACTACTGAATATGAAATTTGGTATAAATCAGATGTTTGTTTTAACTTACTTGGTTATACTGATAGTGGCTAGGCAGGAGCTGTAGATGATCGAAGGAGCACAAGTGGTTATGTTTTTACACTTGGATCAGGTGCTATATCATGGTCTCCAAAGAAGCAAAGTATGACAACATTATCATCTCTAGAAGTAGAGTATATTGCTGCATCTGCAACTACTTGTCGCAATTTGGATGCGTCGAGTTTTGAAAAATCTTGGTCAAAGTCAAACTCAAGGAGCACCAATCCGTTGTGACACAAGGCAACTATAGCAATGACAAGAAATCTGATTTACCATGGTCGGAAGAAAGATATTGAACTTTGTCATCATTTCATTTGTGAGAATGTTAGTAAAGGACAAATCGTGTTGAAGTATTGCTCAACCAATGAGCAAATTGTGGATGGGTTTACTAAGGCACTTTCATACGCAAAATTTGTGAAGTTTTGGTTTCATCTTGGTGTCTCAAACTTTGCATAAAGGGGGAGTGACGAAAAAAAAATGTGCAGCTGTCTTTATGAAGAAGGTGAAGCATCCAACGTTTTAGTTCCCCAACAACTCCATCTTCAAAGAAACATGTACATGACAAGTGCCTCTTTAGTTTGTCCTACTTTAATTTTTAGTTTTTTGTTTTTAATGCATATGTCAATTATGGTCATAGTGGAATCACCAATAGTCATGTGATTTATTTTTTATCAGTTTTTTTATGTGTCATGTATATATATATATATATATATATATATATATATATATATATATATATATATATATATATATATATATATATATATATATATATAATATGGTTTTGCTGGCAAAGAAAAGCGAAAGTGAGGACTCAGGTCGAGGCGCAGCATAACAAAGAGAGCGATTCCATTGAGTAGACCTGGGCAGCGGGCCGCGCCACCATCGGGTACCCGGCCCGGTCCGGGCCTTAAATTTGTCAACCGGCTGGCCCGCCATTGTGCCCGGCCCGGCCCGACAACATAACGGGTCGGGTCCGAGTTATCAATTAAGACCGTTGGGACCCATTTGGCCCGTTATGAATTATGTATTGATCAAATTTTTTTTCCCTCTTCCACATTCGACGCATTTGTGATTTGTTAGGGTTTTGTTTGGTTGGAAAGAGAGAGAGTCAAGACACTGTCGCTGCGCCTCTGCCGGTCCGCCACAGCCCGTCAACCTTCGGTCCGCCGTCGTCCACCTCCGGTCCACCACCCAATTTCTTTGCCTCCTCCAGTGGCTCAGTCGCTCAACCACAGCAACGCCCGACACTACGAGGTGGGTTTGTTTTTTTTTTGCTTGGGTTTTGAAGAGATAAGTCCTTCTCTTGCTTGCTTGCTCTCTCTCTTCCTGTGTATTGCTGAAGATGGGCATTTCTGCTACCAATTTCAATTATTGATGTAAATATTGTATTTTGGGGCTTTATGTGAACCAATGTTTTCTGTATTGAGCTTTAGTCAGTGTATGTTTCAATCCACTTTTTGTTTTTATTGAACTGGTCATCAGTTGGAAAACTATGTGGCCTCGTCCCCTTAATAAAGTGTTCATTATTTCAGTTGTATGGTATATACATGGAGTTTCTTACCCCCCCCCCACACACACAGACTTTATGACTGGCGTTATTTGCTTTATGACTGGCGTGAGTTTTATTGCCTACCCATTTATGGATTCAAGTGATATCCCATCTGCTTCCCTTCTGCTTTAAGGAAAAAGACATGTAGATTTAAAGTGATTGTCTAAATCATATTTAGCATGAAAGGAGGATGGCGATCATGTTCGGCCTTGACCATGTGGTGGGCCTTGTTCCCTGCTAATGCATTTAAAGACATTAAACTCAAACTCCAGACTCTGTTGTGTGTTGGGCCCTCCTATCTGCTTCCCATTCACGGCTAGTTGATCTTTTCTGGAAGTGGACTATGTGCAAGTTGTGTATTCGAAGAATAGGCTGGAACCAGCTGCACCTATGTTTTGCTATTGTAATCTAATAATAAAGCAGAGTTAAGAGACAGACTTATAATAGGAGTTGCTGAGATGAAGAAGAAACTTGGGTCGTGCCGAACCCAAAGGAGTTGCATGGGTTTTTGGGGCTGACCGGGTATTACAGGCGTTTCATTAGTGGCTATGGGTCAATAGCTTCACCATTGACCCACATGTTGAAGAAGGGACCATTTCAGTGGTCAGAGAGATCGTGAGAGGCCTTCACCCAGTTGAAGGCAACACTTGTTTCAGCGCCAGTTTTGACTTTGCCAAATTTTGAAAAGGGGTTCACTATTGAGACCGATGCCAGTGATGTGGGAGTTGGGGCTGTTTTGAGTCAAGAAGGACATCCAGTAGTATATATGTCCAAAGCACTCAAGAAGAGGGCCAAGCCTCTCTCCACTTATGAGAAGGAGCTTCTAGCTATGGTCCTAGCAGTGGACAAGTGGCATCCTTACTTGTTGGGACGGAAGTTTGTGGTTAGGACCGACCACAATAGCCTAAAATATATCATGAACCAACGCATTACCACTCCTATCCAACAACGATGGCTCTCTAAGTTGTTGGGATATGATTTCACCATAGAGTATAAGAAAGGTCCCGAGAATACAGCCGCGGATGCTCTCTCATGTTTGGGAGAGAGTATGATGATGACTTTGTCAGTTGTGAGCACAAATCTGTGGGACAAGATTGCGCTAAATCAGGATGCTGAGGATAGCACTAGGTTGTTGAAGTCATTTGTAGCACAAAATGAGGGATCCATCCCCAATTATTCTATATGTGGCAGGCTCCTATGTCGCAAAGGCAAGGTGGTGATTCCCAAAAAGTCCACTCTCAAGGACGAGCTTATTAGGCACTTCCATGAGTCGGCCACAGCTGGTCATGAGGGAATGACCAAGACCATAAGCAGGATCAAGCCCCAGTTCTGGTGGGAGGGCTTGAAGGCTGATGTGAAGAGGTTTGTATGTGATTGCCAGATATGTCAGAGGGAGAAGTATGAGGCAGTCAGGCCTCCCACGCACTTAGTTCCCTTACCTATTCCTACACAGCTGTGGAGAGATGTCTCTATGGATTTTATAGAGGAAATGCTGAGGTCAGAGGAAAAGGAGTCAGTCATGGTAGTAGTGGATCGACTGATGAAATATGCTCACTTTGTGCCCTTACCCTGCTTATACCAGGGTCCCCTAGTTGTTGCAGCCTACCATGATCATGTTGGGAAACTCCATGGAATGCCCAACACCATCGTGAGAGATCGAGATTTTATTTTCTTGGAGGCTTTTTGGCAGGAATATATGTGCCTAGCCGGTACTTCTCTGCACTTTAGTACCGCACATCATCATCCACAGACGGATGGACAAAGTGAGGTAGTGAACCAAACCTTGGAGACCTACCTCAGATGTTATGAGGGGACTCGACCCAACACTTGGGTCAAACACATATCGTGGGCTAAGTGGTCGTATAACACGAGCCTTCATTCAAGCACAGGAGTTACACCATATGAGGCTGGTATGGTTTTCCACCTCCCACTATTCCTCGGTATGAAGAAGGGACAGCCATGGAGGATGAATTGGATAGCACCCTACGAACTCGTGAAGAGATTCTGGAATCTCTTAAGCAGAACATCGCTAAGGCCTAAACTTGTATGCGTCAGTTCTACAATAAGGGGCGAAAAGATAGAGAGTTCAGTGTGGGAGACTATGTGTGGCTGAAGTGACTCCCTTTCAAGCAGAAGTCCTTATTGGGGCAGCTCTATTCTAAGCTCCTTCCCAAGTATTATGGTCCATACCAAGTACTTCAAAGAACAGGGAAGGCTGCTTATTGCATCTCTTTACCACCGGCTCCCCAAGTTCATCCGGTTTTTCACGTGACACGATTGAAGCCACACCACGGTTCTCTCCCTAGGAACATTGAGCACATCCCAAACCAGCAGCTCACTCCATATCGGATCTTGAAGCACCGATATGCTTTGAGAGATGGTAGGCAACGACATGAGGTTTTGATTGAGTGGGAAGGTCTAGATGGAGGTACCTCTTGGGAGGACTTGGAACAGATTCGTCTTTGTTTCCCTACGTCATGAGCTTAGGGACTTCGTCTCCGTTTCCCTACGCCACGAGCTTGGGGACAAGCTCGATTTGAGGAGGGTGGGGTTGATATGAGCCTTCTTAGAACTCGTACTTCCCACATTGGCACCTCCGCAGAAGGAGTGCGTATTGGTAGAGAGGCTAACTTTTCTTCTTTTGAGATTTGCGGAAAACAGGTTGAAGCGACTACGGGAGCGGGTGAAATGCTTAGTTAATTTCCCTATTCCTTCCTTAGCATTTTCGGGAGAAGGCGGACTTTTGCATTGTGAGGTTAATTCCTCAACGAAAGTAAAGAACGGGTTGAAGCAAAGCGGGGAGTGCGTTGCAATTCCTAGGGAGGTTAAGGGAGCTTCACGCATAGAAGACCTAGGTGGACTCGACCTAGGAGACCTAGACCCACCTGGTCTAGGTGTGGAAGACCTAGGCGCACCTAGCCTAGACGAGGAGAACTCGGACCCACTTAGTCCGGAAGAGGAAGACCTAGGCGAGTTTAACCTAGATGGAGGTGGGCTCAGCCTGGCGAGGAGCATGCATGATCCGGGTTCAGATCAACGACAAAAGGGTCCAAGCCCACTTCACGGATCGAGTTGGCGAAGCTCAGGCAGACCTGGGCGAGGTGGGGCCTTTGGCCCATATGAGATTTAGACTCTTTTTTACTCAAGTTGATTTGATTCTTGTATCGTTTTTAGTTTGATTCGGTTTGCTTTCAGTCTCATCTCGAGACCACGCTTTGAACCGGTTTGGTACTTGTATATAAGCCAAAACCGAGACGTTTTGTTCATTCTTGCTTAATCAAATTGAAGTTTTCTCTCTCCATGTGAGGAGTCCCTTCGGCCTTAGGTCATGGCTTCCATGGAAGCACTACATTGCAATGCTCACCAAGCCGTGAGACTAGTGGAGATTCAAGCTCCGTTAATGGCCGCTGGCAGCCATTGACAACTTGGATTTGCATCGTTCCCGAATCAAGCAACCCTTGAGTAGACATTCGTGCATCTTCCTTGAACACGAAGGGAGATTGAGGCGATTGATCTATAGGGCTGGTGAAGAAGGCTTGGCGTCCGTGGCTTTGACGTCCGACATCTTCCTTCACTTCCGACCACCGGCGGAGTACTCCCTTCACAAGTTAAGTATCATGTCTTCTTGGTGCTTAACCGGGAGTATTTTGGTTATCCGTTCGAAGTAGATCAATGTGGAAGGGAGCTTGAGCATCCATGGGAAACCTCGCCTAAATCAAGGTCCTCAACGCTGCATCCCCTTGGAACGAAGGTCTATCCTCGCGTGGAAGGAGAAGGAACTTGGTGCATTCGGTCGCTAAGGAGGAAGTCTAACTCCTAGTTCATTCAAGTTTTGCACGAGATAGATGATGAAGAAGAGTTGTTCTCAATCCACCGTATCTAAGGCATATATGGTGTGTGATTGCTGAAGAAGAGAGAAGAAGAAAACATGGAAATAAGAAGAGGAAACGCGGAAGGAAGGAGAACAAACACGGCAAATAGAAGAGAAATCGCGGAAGGGGGGAGATTCAGATTTCTGAAGAAGAAGACAGGAGACCTCTCTGATCCGAGGGCTGTTCCAGATGATTTACTGAAAGTTTGGAGGTGATCTATAGCTCGTTGGAAAGATCTCGACCTCATCTTCAACATACTAAAATTTCAGCCTGATCGAACCAGGATGCACCAGTCAAATCCACCGCGGAAGTTCGCTGTTTCCGCCACCACCGCAGAACTGCCGCTTGCAGAGGCCATTTCTGGTGATTCCGATGGCGTTTTCAGGCAAGACTTATACCGTTGGATTCGTAATCAAATGATCTACAACATATCCAAAAATCAAGGTATTTGGACTCCATTTGACTGGTGAATCATCAACTGCAAGTTCTGGTCGCCTGTAAGACTGTTTGATGGATTTCGTGGAGTAGATCAGAATTCCGGTGCTCTTTCCGGCCAGATCCGGCGCTCTCCGGCCAAGTACGACTATTGGGTAGGTAGTTCCCAGTTTGCCCTTTCTGTGTATTATTATTATTCGGATAATTTAGGTGGAGCATGGGCGATTTCGTCCAAGGAGGTTGGAGTAGCACTAGCGCATAAGTACATCAAAAAGGCAACATTTGGGCGCCGTCCAGACCTTCCTCATCCTCTTGCGACGCTTTTGGCAGGAGATCCGCAGCTGATTGACGAGGAGGACAGGTGGCAGCTCGGGAAGGAAGGCACCAACCATTTGGTCAAACCATTTGGGGACGGATTTGGAAGATCCTGCGAGGCTTTTGGAACGGGTGCCAAGTGTCCCGCGCGCTTAAAAGGGAAGGCGATCTCCTTCTTGATCCGTCCCTATAACATTGGAAAGGAGATCCCCAAATAAGGCAGGTGCTAGGTGGCACCACGAGGTGAGGACACGTGGCAAAAGGTAGCTCACATCATCCTCGCAAGGTCCTCCTTCCGATTTGATCTCCAACAATCAAGGAGGGAGATCGGCCAGCCGCTTAGGTGCATTGCACCTGGAGCCTATTCATCAAAGGCAAGAATCTCGCATGATCCTTAGAGATATTCTCATTTCCCTCAAAGGAGATCCTTCGTGATTCTAGGAGTTGACTCACCTCACGTTGGGGGAAGCTTCTCAACTTAGCACACAAGGAGGAGGACGTGATACATTTGGGAATTCCGAGGAGAGTGGCAAGCAAAGGGAAGAGGCTGCCGGAGTTCGATTAACATATCTCGCCAGAGCTTCCACATTCGCCGGAGAAGAAGGAAGACACGCGTGTGTTGGCGCTTCCAACACTTGCATCCCCCTATCCACGTCACTTCCTATGGGTTATTCGATTATCCGGTGAAGTGCATCCATGATCTCTACTTCCTTTGCTTTTATCATTTAGATTGTGATTGTCTTGTTCGTGTGGTTTAATTGGGAGTCTTGCCCGTGAGTTCGTGGGAGATAGTAGAGGACGGGAACGAAGGAGTAGGAGCGTAACTTGAGGATTGCCTCAATGTCCGTCGGCGCACCGGCGATCGCTCTCCCCTCTCAATACAAAAGACCAGGGTTAAATTGGTCTTACGGGTGAAGGCTTTCCTCATCTAGAAGTTGATTTCTCTTTGACTTCTATACATTGATACTTGCTGGTTTTGTTTCTCAAACCTTAATTACAGCAAGAAGAACGTGTGACTCAACCTCTACCCATGGGAAATTGAAGTCCGAGAGAGAAGAAACCACATCCGTCGGGCGAAATCGACGATAGCATCCCCCAATTGACATTCCGTTCACTCTTGGGGTTGATTGGAAATCCGGTGAAGATATTCCCTCTCTCTTTTACATTCATTCTTAGATAGAACTTGATTCTCTCTCGTTCTTGTGATTCTATCTAAGGACTATTACTACCAGAGTAGAAGAGGAGCTGAATACCGAAGGGCAATCTTGTGTTGTTGGCCTTTACCTTTGGTGAGCAAGAGGAGCCCCAAGCGTGGCCTTGGGAGGTAAAATCGGATCACCCTATAGATTCGGGGAAAGGGTGTATTTATTTTTCAAACCGCCCACGGCATTGACAACCAGCTGGAATCCCTCCAAGGCACCTTGCCAAGGACACGATTTCCAGGTTGTGGACCACCTAGGGATAAGGGTGTGGTTTGTTTCGCATAGGGATTGCATGACAGGGTGGTTTGAATGGTTTGATGTATGATGAGTGAGGTGAGGGATTGGATGTATCGCTACGCTTTGTATTAAGCCTCACACCCATTCTAGACTCTTGTAGTAGGTTCAAGCCGGGTTTGGGGGAAGTCATACTTGTAATAACTTGGCCTACAATTGAGCCGGGGTGACTGTCCGGTGGGAACCTCTCTTGTATTTAACTTTTAAACCCTATATCGGCAACCTCCTCCTAGATCTTGGAGAGGGTCTCGACGGCTCTTTGAAGATTTCTATTCGCATCCGGAACAGACCCTACCAGACCCCAAGGTGGGAATACGAGTGGAAATAGGCAGCATCGTAAGGAGTGGCGGTGGCAGCAACAGCTCTATCTTGTCCGGAGGCCTTGTGTCTGAGTGCTCGAGAGGTGACCGAGCACGTAACCCACCCTCCTTTCGGAGGAGGCCTGTCGTGGGTGACCGAGCTCGGAAGCATTGGTGGAGTGTAGCAGTGGCGAGGAGCGGAGGCAATGGTTGCTGAAAAAGGAAGACGCTGCTGCTGTGTTCCCCCTCTCCCCATGGTTCCTTCAGAAATTTAGTCAGCTGTTAATATTCCCTCCCTTTGTTTGATGAAACAAGGGCTTGTCTCTTTCGCTCGGCCCCCAAAAACTATGTTCGTGAGAGCATATGAAATCTCCATACGGATGAACTTCCACCCTATGAGGTCGTCGTGACCAATGGTGGTTCTGATCAATGACACCACTTTTGCACGCCTATGTATCTTGAGCCAAGGATGTCTGCTTGTTCCCTCTTCATCAACATAGGCAAGACCTTGTTAGTTGTGCTTTCGAAGGCCTTTGTGAACAATTCAAAAGACCCAAGAGAGTTGGCATGGTGGAGTTTGTTTGACCGCGCGTCACATTTCAATTTCTATGGTTGTCAACTCCATGTGGCTCCCATAAGTCCCTAATTAAAACAAAAGTAGTTGATTACCTCTGGTTTTCGATCAATGAAACTTGGTTGCATGTTGTTAATGGTGTGCCAAAAGATCAAAACTAAAATTTGTGGTTTATCAAACTAAGAAGATTAGATCAGTCTTGAGATGAACACTGATATCTTCATTTTAGTTTTTGCGTTGGCAGAAGGTCTGATCTAAGATTAGTGAAAGAAGGATTTTATCTTTAATCGACATCTCTCAACTCTTGAGATCTTAGATCGTTGGCAGACCTCTGTAATCAAGTGTCCCGAAGAGTGTATCAAATGCACCAAATGATTTAACTTAATAGGGAGTAAAAGCATTTGAAGCAATGTCAAGCCTCCGCTCCACCTTAGTCCTTCTAGATACATAAATTAGTCACCTTTCACACCCCTTCGCCAACTAACAAGTTTGCTTAAGACTTGCCTCTTGCCTAGCCATTTGAATATCTCGGCTTGCACATCACTATTCCGGTAGATGTACCATCTTATTGGACCTCAACTTGAGTTTCGGAATTGTCCTCGTCTAGAAATGAGTTTCTCACCCATTTTAGCGGTCTGCCAAATTTCTAATCACTTGTCATATGGTTCAACCATTTACTCTAATTCCTTTGGGTAATGTTTGCTGAGATTCTAGGATGTTAATTCCAAAATGGGTTTTATTTAACAATAGAAAATTAAAAAAAAAGCCCAGCCACAGAGGTCTCAAAAGATGTATTGACTATGGATAGTTACTTGGAATGACACAAAATAAAAAGACAATCACAAATGTATATACATATGTGTGTGTGTGTGAGAGAGACCATTTAATTTGAAGAAAAACTATGTATGGGTGTTTGCATGAGCTAATAAGAATTAACCTTTATGAGGCTTGTGTGGAGCAGTTGTGACGGGTACCCTATGTCATAGTGGTATGCCACATTCGGTGGAGTACCCGTACCGTACGGCGGTATTGGTGCAGCGGTACAGCCTGGTAAGTTTGGATATGGTATGTTGAGTAGAGTAGTCCTGCCTATTTTTTTTCTGTATTTGCCTTTTGTAAGAACATATGTTGCTTGCTAACTTGGTTGCCAACATTTTCATTACATTTCCTTAATGGTAGAAGCGCCCATTATTAACGTATTGGTTCTTAATTCTTAAGTTTATGAGGTTTTATGATAATAGAAATTGATTCGCAAGAGTTTAGAGATAATCAAGCCTAAAGTAATATGACTTCCAACACTTAGATTCCAAAAAATAGACCTTCAACCACTTACCTGTTATTCTGCCTAAACACAACCAACTGTAAAAGAAAAATTTTCCACTGATTACAGGTGGAGTATCCTGCAGGAACATATTTGGTTGAGGATTTTTGAAGAAAACAGATAGACAACGTTTACTGATACATAAGAAACTGCACAATGATTTTTTAAAGGACAGTCCACATATAGAAGTTAAACAGAGCATACACATGAGAATGTGAAATATTACATACATCAAACTTTAAAAATAAGAAATAGATAGAGACAATGGGAAGTTCACATAGAAGCACACAATTACCAAGTGTAGATGCACATCTATACATATACATTCCAAGAAAAGGGAATCCCTAACACTTCTTCAAAAGTCAAAGCTGACACAATGAAGATGGAGATTGTTAGCATTGACAGGTGAGCAAATTCCTGCAACATCTTCCTTCATTTCCTTGGGGCCGCAAACCATCACACCCACATCACTTTCTCCTTGAAACTATGCTAGTATTTCTAGAAACAAAAGAACAAAATTATGAGAATAGAAGCATAAGAACGAGAGAAATTGCAAGAGAGTTGTCTTACTTCTAAAGTCTGGTCGTGCACCATATGTATACTGCACATTAGTACTTTGCACAACAGATTGATGGGGAAAGCGCTCCAATTCCTTCTTTGCTTTATACGTCAACTGTCTTGGCGTCCTTGTTGGGGTCTGCATCTCCAAGTTCTGGATCTGCCCTCCCTCCTTGGCCTCTTTCCTCCTGATCGATATCGTGGCAACAGTGCTAACAAGGACAATGCTCATAAACATAAAGAGCATCATGAAAAATGCCCTTAGCCAAGTTGGGTACTGATAGTGTGACTGTGACTTGCTTTCCCTTGGGTATGTGTAGAATCTTGTCAGCACACCAAAAATGACCAAAAACAATGAAAAGGAAGCTAAAATGACTGCTCCTCTCCAAAGCCAGTTGCAGTTACTTCCTACGGCCCAAGAAACTAGTGCATCACTTTGGCTTGGTTTGAACCATATGGTCTGCGCCTCAATTTGAGCAGTTTGAGGCTCTTTCTCCCTGGTGACGTAGGCCTCCACCTGGAGCTCCAAAGAGGAAAATTTTTGTAGCAGAAGGGGAAACAGGGAGTAGGAGATCAAGCATGTGAAGTTCCACTGAGCTCTTGAACGCACAAACGAGAAGCAACCTTGGTGCTTTCGTCCTCTAAGCAAGAAGATGACGAACTATAGAGAAGAATGGAGTTATGCCAACTCCTCCATTGATCATAACCAAAACATCATGCCTGACAATTGAAGTAACATAAGTGCGTATAAGCCTTCAAAGCAGAATCATGTTCCTTCAAAAGGAAAAAGTTAAAACTTGCTATGTAGTATATTAGAAGGATCAAACATTCTAAATAGCCAATCTAACACGTTAAACTGGATACCTGTGGGCAGAAGGTGCAAGTTAACAAGGAAATTTCTGGTCGACAACAAAAAGTGGTGGTATGAAAAGCAGATTTCTTATGTAGAAGCATTAGACTAAATGAAACAAAGTTTGCCAATAAATATATACGTAGCAACAAAGGACAATTGCAGACCTCAAGTAATCAGTGGATGGAGGACCATAAGGTCCTTCAACTGCGACTTCAAGTCGATCGACTGCAACATTTTTGGACGATAGCTTTTGATAGAGAGCTTCGACCAACTACCTTCGGACTTGATGAAAACAGTCGGTTCAACTTCCTCCAAACTACTATCAGATGTCACTGAGAACGGATGCCACTGTAGAGTTGAGATGCTGGGGATATTGATGAACACGGTGCTCATGGGATTATAGTGTAGGCCTGAACAAAAAAGGAAAAACTGTGAAGAAGAAAATAAAACTTTCTTCAGTTTGTTTCTCGTTCACACTCTAGAGAAGAAAGTGCATTGGTTGCACTAGCCAAAGTTAATGAAATGCTGCTATCAGTTCTGCTAACCCAAGCCCGCTGTAAAGATCAGGCCTCTAATTGAACGTATAGTTCAATCTTCATCGACACGTTACGTCGAGGTGGGTTGGCATGAATTGTGAAGAATATCTAAGGTTATGCCTTCACACCTGCATGCTGAAGTAAATGGAGACCTTTTGCGGTGGGGAAGGAAGTCTATACACTATGCGGGTGTTTGGCTGCAATAACAATTTTTTATTGTTCTATAAATTTACACAAAAAATTAGATCAAATTTGCAGAACATTGTGTGATAGCATTTCATGAATCTATCGCAATTTTTTTAGGCAGATTTATAGAAAAGTAACATTAACATGTTATTGTTCCAAACGACGATCATTAAATTTGTTCTATCAATTCCATAAGTACTTTTATTATATGCCAAACACAAAGGTTTCAGCTTTCATACTAAGAAAATCGACATTTCAGCAAAAGTGTGGGGAAGAAAACAATTTAAATCGAACATGAATTGAAAAAATATGATTCAATATATCTCACCTAGCCTTTTTGAGAAGGTTAGTTCTACCACATGACATGGTAGAACGCGTGTGCACAAGAGCCTCACCGGTTGCTGAGATTGCAGGAAGCACAGAAAACGATCCACCATCAACAGATAGAGTCTAGGGAGAAACATATAGAAGTGGGACGCACAAACATGGAGGACATAGAAGAAAACGAAGAGCACATACAGTTGGTGAGTGTAAAAGAAGAGCTCAAACATCTTCCTTCTGATGTATGGCAGTGGAGTCACCCACAGGCTGAGCCCACAAAGCCAGGAAAGCTCCCCAGCCACATTTGATGTCCACCCTCGTCCATACCAACATCTGCATGGTACATGATCATGCTTGTGAGGAAAATACAGACAATGATCATCATGAGAACAATGATGATGGCAATTGAGGCAAGATTTTAAGAGCATGATACCTCATGTAAATTGTTGTTAGAAGCCCATATGATAACATAAAGTAATCCATGAATGGTGAAAACCGCCATGGCCGTATGCCCCAGCCATATGTGATATCTTATGCTTTCCTTGAAAGACAGACCTGCTACCTTGAGTATCGCTGACCCTCTAGACACTGGAATGAAGAGAAGAGCAGTGCAGAGTACTCCTACAAATGCGTCCAATAAAATCTGAGAACTATATTTGTGACTATGTTGCAGAATGCCTATTGTTTGTCATGCTTTTCTGTTTTCAAGGCAGTTGTTTTCTGTTAAAATAAAATTGCTGTCTAAGGTGATGGATTCCATTTTAAGTATGCATTTGCCTCCCATAGAAGGGAACAGTCTGATTTAGGTTGCCAATCATGAAACATGACATACCATGAGTACTGCAGCCATGATTAATTTCTCATGCCAGCAGGGATGCTTGGAAGTTTGCTATCTCTTATAGATGTTTTACCCTTATTTTCAAACTCTGGCTGGGGCTAGAATGCAAACTTAGAGTTCCTAAAAAAGCACATGGGAGCAACATTTGAGAAACTTCCTCAGAGTTGGATCACAATTCCTTGTCGTAACACTGCTCTGCTGTACCAGTGCCTGAATTGCAACATGCAGATTTTAACTTCATTGTTAGTTGAGAAATTCTTATGATTAGCCTTGTTTGAACTTTGAATAAATGTTGAAACTGTTGGTCTTCATGTGGAGAAGAAATGGATCTGTTGGCGGTCTTTGTTACTTTGGTTTTTATCATGCAGGGATAAGAAATTATTGTAGTGATTCATTGGGATGAATGGTGGGAATTGGCACTTAAGGATAGTTCAAATTATGTTGCGAATATTTGGAATGAACACTAACAGGAGTAGTCTCTTCTTCACATAGATAGCTGCTATTGCATATCCTGCACATCGAGTTATTTGCAAATCACCCTTAACGACAGTGCCTTTCTACCTGTGCATTTCAGTATAGATTAGACAACTCTGCCCCCTCACTGGGTTTGAGCACAGGTATAAAAAAGTGGTGCATTGCTGCTGCTCTTCCTTGATTAATGTCCCTTTATTTACTGCTTGCTTGTCTTACCGGAGGTATCAATTTCTGCTTGCTTCCTTGTCACATTCCTTCATAATTAAGAAAAGTTTCTGAAAATATGTTTCTTTGTTATCAGACTAAGAAATATTTTTTCTGGAAACTTATTTCTCAATTGTTACTCGTTACACACACATCAAAATGAGAATTGAAAAGATTTTTTTCATTCCTTTTTTTCAGGAAATATACTTCCAGAAATATATTTCTCAATTGTTACTCGTTACACACACATCAAAATGAGAATTGAAAAGATTTTTTTCATTCCTTTTTTTCAGGAAATATATTTCCAGAAATATATTTCCAATTCTAGATTTCCAGACCATCAAACACTACCTAAAGGCTTGAAGCCCAACACAGTTAGCCCCAAGTAAAAAGTAAGTCCACTACCCAGGAAGCAGAAGTGACAGTGAAGGTGGAATGCTAACTTGTATTTCACGATGAATAAAGTTGGTTGAAGCTATATCACGCCTCTCCCGAGTATCATTGTTTGGTATAGCTTTGTTGCTTTTTACGTGATCTGTTTTAGTGGGTCCAGTGTGTCTTTTGATCACAAAAATTTGAGATGGATGGAATATCCGATCGAGATATTTTCTCGTGAAACGAATGGTGCTGAGATCGACTGAAATGCCCATGTTCCCCACAAAGAAATTGCTTCAAAAAGAAGTAAAAACACATAGGAAAGCACTGGACGACAGGAACCATTCTTCACATTCACGCGTCGACCCTTCCGCACGAGAGTCATTGTCCGGACAAAGTCTGTGTGGGGTTAGGCCCCAAACCTTTATTCAGCAGAAGATGGTGATTATGTACAATGAAAAATGGGGCAAAGAAACACCTACACCATAGCAACATGATAGTCATTGGTGAACACAAAAACGGCAATCCTTTTGCAACATTATCATGATACCCTTCATCTAATCTATTTTTGAGAAAATTTGATTTTATGAAAACAAAATCTTTTAATGAGTTTTAAAAATCATTTTTTTTTTAAAAAATTGGGTGACAAACCCAATGTCTGGTTTCTGAATAACTTATTTGAGTGTTGATGGCACCCTCCAAATATTCTTGCTATGGTGTTTCTAGAGACGAAGCCTGGTTTAGGTTGTCATCCAAACACCCCATAGGTCTTTTTCACTTTCTTTTACAAAACCGGGTTTTGTTAAAACATAACATTCCTTAAACCCAGCATTGATGGACCCGAAATACTCTAAAATCTTGGTTTTAAAAGCAAAACCAAGTTTGGCATCAAAACCAGGTTTTTGGGTGTTATCCAAACATCCCCATAATCTTTGCATTGATAGAAACTTGTGATTTCAATCCCTTAAATATTTCACTATAAATGTAACAAGAAGTTAAACCCATTGGATTAGATACAAGGGATCAAACAAAAGCATTGGTCTCATTTGTATACATATAAACTATTGATTTTTATCATTCAAATAATTCAGTATAGACATTTTAACAAGTGAAACACATTACATTAACCAAAAGGGATCATATGAATGAGTTGAATCTCATTCATTTTCATACAAATGTGTGATTTCAATCCACTAAATCATTCAAGGTGAATGTAACAACAAGTGAACCACATTCAATTAAATATGTGCGATCAATTGAATCAATTAAATCACACTCGTATTGATACCAACAGGTGATTTCAATCTCTTAGATTGTTCGTTACAGATGTAACTGCAAGTTCAACTCATTGGATTTGTTGAATCATTTATTATAGACCAAAGGAATCAAACAAATGCATTGGTCCCATTTGTATCCATGTAAAATAGAGACTTTGATAATTTAAATGATTCGTTATAGACATTATAACAAGTGAAACATATTAGATTAACTAAAAGGGATCATATGAATGAGATGAATCACATTCATTTTCATACAAACTTGTGATTTCAATCATTTAAATCATTCATTATGGATCTAATAACAAGTGAGACACATTGGATTAAATATAAGTGAGTAATGAATCACGTGAATCTCATTAATTTTCTTTTAAACTTGTGATTTCAATCCACTAAATCATTCAACCTGGATGTAACAAGTTAAACACATTCAATTAAATATGTGTGATCAAGAGAATCACTTAAATCCCAATCGTATTGATAGGAACTTGTGATTTCAATCCTTTAAATGGTTCACTATAGATGTAACAAGAAGTTAAACTCATTGGATTACATACAAGGGACCAAACAAATGCATTGGACTCATTTGTGTATATATAAACTAGGGATTTTAATAATTTAAATAATTCATTATAGACATTATAACAAGTGAAATATATTGGATTAACAAAAAAGGATCGTATGAATGAGTTGAATCTCATTCATTTTCATAGAAATTTGTGATTTCAATCCACTAAATCATTCAATGTCAATATAACAACCGGTCAACCACATTCAATTAAATATGTGTGATCAAATGAATCAATTAAATCTCTCTCGTATTGATACGAACTTGTGATTTGAATTTCTTAGAACGTTCGTTATAGATGTAACTACAAGTTCAACTCATTGGATTTGTTACAAGGGATCAAATAAATGCATTGGTCCTATTTGTATCTATATAAACTAGTGATTTTAATCTTTTAAATAATTCATTATAGACATTATAACAAGTTAATTGTATTAACAATAAGAGATCATATGAATGAGTTGAATATCATTCATTTTCATACAAACTTGAGATTTCAATCCACTAAATCATTCAATGTGAATATAACAACAAGTTAACCACATTCAATTAAATATGTGTGATCAAATGAATCAATTAAATCTCTATCGTATTGATATTGATATGAACTTGTGATTTCAATCTTTTAGATCATTCGTTAGAGATGTAACTACAAGTTCAACTCATTGGATTAGATATAATGGATCAAACAAATGCATTGGTCCCATTTGTATCCATATAAACTAAAGATCTTGATCATTTAAATGATTCATTATAGACATTATAACAAGTGAAACATATTAGATTAACTAAAAGGGATCATATGAATGAGATGAATCACATTCATTTTCATACAAACTTGTGATTTCAATCATTTAAATCATTCATTATGGATTTAATAACAAGTGAGACACATTGGATTAAATAAAAGTGAGTAATGAATCACGTGAATCTCATTAATTTTCTTTTAAACTTGTGATTTCAATCCACTAAATCATTCAACATGGATGTAACAAGTTAAACACATTCAATTAAATATGTGTGATCAAGAGAATCACTTAAATCCCAATCGTATTGATAGGAACTTGTGATTTCAATCCTTTAAATGGTTCACTATAGATGTAACAAGAAGTTAAACTCATTGGATTACATACAAGTGACCAAACAAATGCATTGGACTCATTTGTGTATATATAAACTAGGGATTTTAATCATTTAAATAATTCATTATAGACATTATAACAAGTGAAACATATTCGATTAACAAAAAAGGATCATATGAATGAGTTGAATCTCATTCATTTTTATACAAATTTGTGGTTTCAATCCACTAAATCATTCAATGTGAATGTAACAACAAGTCAACCACATTCAATTAAATATGTGTGATCAAATGAATCAATTAAATTTCTCTGGTATTGATACAAACTTGTGATTTGAATCTCTTAGAACGTTTGTTAGAGATGTAACTACAAGTTTAACTCATTGGATTTGTTACAAGGGATCAAATAAATGCATTGGTCCCTTTGTATTTATATAAACTAGTGATTTTAATCTTTTAAATCAGTCATTTTTCAATCCACTAAAACATTCAATGTGAATGTAACAACAAGTTAACCACATTCAATTAAATATGTGTGATCAAATGAATCAATTAAATCTCTCTCGTATTGATATTGATACGAACTTGTGATTTCAATCTTTTAGATCATTCGTTGAAGATGTAACTACAAGTTGAACTCATTGGATTAGATATAAGGGATCAAACAAATGCATTGGTCCCATTTGTATCCATATAAACTAAAGATTCATGCTTGCTTTAAAAAAGTTGCTTGATTTTTTAATGTGATTCTCGGTATTTGACGAGTATTAGGTACTCAGCTTGATCCAGCTCCGGTTTAAACCGATCCGATAACATATGACCCGATAACATATGGGGATGGCTCTAGAGAGCTCGATATATTTTTTTAATATTTATTTATTTTTATTTTGAAAGTGGTATATATATTATTATTAAATATATATTTTATATTAAAATTCCATGTTTTATATCTAAAAAACATTTCTTTTATTTTAACCGAATCGGGTCGGGTCGAGCCCGAGCTCGGGTTTTGAATGTCTACTAGCCTACGCCCACGCTTGGCCCGCTCAAAACGGGAAGGTGCGCCTCCCCACCCAAAAGCAGAAGGGAGGGGCTTCAAAGAGCGAGAAAATAGACGAGTGAGCAGAGGGGGAGTGAGAAGGAGAGAAGGGCGATGGAGAACGAGTGGCTAAACGCCGACGACCTGGAGTCCTTGGAGACGGATGCCCTCAAGAACGTCGCAGAGAGGCAGGCCTCCTCCTCTGCCGCTTAATCCGCTTCTCCCGCCCGGTCGCCGTTGAAGTATCCATCGCAGCTTCTCCTGCCCCGTCGCCGATCAAGAATCAATCGCAGCTTCTCCATCTCCATCACCGATCAAGAGTCAATCGCAGCTTTTCCATCCCCGTCGCCGATCAAGAATCCATCGCAGCTTCTCCCGTCCCTTCGCCCATCAAGAATCCATCACAGCTTCTCCCGTCCCGTCTCCGATCAAGAAACCATCGCAGCTTCTCACTTTCTCCCTCTCTATCTTTCCCTGTTCATGCAATTGTCCTCGTCCCTGACGTCCTCTTCTTCTTCTTCCCTCGAGAAATCGTTCGTTACTCAAGGTTTCAAACCCTAAGCGATCTGTTGTGGCTAAAATTCCTTCGAGCCGTCCTCATCTTCGTTGTCGTCCTCGTCTTTAAGAAATTCTTGGCTCCTTCCCAAGGCAATACTGCTTCTCCTAGAATGCGTTCATATCACATCGACATCATCTTGCTGTATGAAGTTTTCCAAACCCTGGCCCAGTGATTTGCCTTGTCATTAATTCTAACCAACGAAGAAGATGATCTATGTCCGCGCGTTTTGAATTTCACTACGGCTTCTTTCTCTCCTCACTCTCTTCCATTTAAGTCCCTCTCGTCATCTTCATCCGCGTCCTTCAACCGCCGCATCGACGCAACCCGCTGGCTGCCGCACCAGGTACTGCACCCTCTCTTTTGCTCTCTCTGTTTCTCTCTCTCAATTTCGCTCCGAGCGACACCCTCACTGGCGAGCGAAGGGAACCCTCTGAGCGAGGGTTTCAGAAACCCATCATTCAAAGCGAGAGCGAGGGTTTCAGATGCCCATCGCTCAGAGTGATGGTTCTCAGAGCGAGGGTTCCCTAGTCCACCCTCACTCTGAGCAAGGGTATCAGAAACCCTTCGCTCAAAGCCTTGATTGGGATTGAGCTACAAAATTTCTTCCTAGCTGCCACACGCCTTCAACCGCTGCACCAACGCAACCCGCTGGCCACCGCACCAGGTACTGCTCCCTCTCTTTCGATTTCTCTGTTTCTCTCTCTCAATTTTGCTCCAAGCGACACCCTGGCTGGCGAGCGAAGGGAACCCTCTGAGCGAGGGTTTCAGAAACCCATCATTCAAAGCGAGAGCGAGGGTTCCCTTGTCCACCCTCACTCTGAGCAAGGGTATCAGAAACCCTTCGCTGAAAGCCTTGATTGGGATTGAGCTACAAAATTTCTTCCTAGCTGCCACACGTGAATATGCTCCATTAGTGGATGCGGTATGGAAAGACCTTGTTCAGCTTCTGTTACCTGTGTTCTTTTTTTTTTCCAAGTGCATGATCTTGCTATTTGTGATTTTGAATGTTTACACTTTCTGCTGCATGATGGAGAATGTCTATGTATGTTAGACTGTATGCTAGATAGGTGTGATTGGGAACTTACCATTTTGCATAGCCTCGAAGCTAGTTATTTCACTGGTAGTTGCTTCTTGGTAGATAGCAGAANTTTAGGTTCACAAGGGAGATAATAAACAAGAGAGGATGATGTTGGAAACACTTAAAAATTATTGTAAGAATGCTGGAAAGTACAAAGAGGAATAGTCTTCAAGAAGGGATCAATCCCCTATATATATAAAAGAGACCTTACGTGCTAGCTATTGGAGGTTATCCAATGGCTCGAAATAGAACTGTTGGATCCTTCAACATAAAAGTAATAGAACTAGAAAATACAAAATAAATATTTACACTAAAACCTATATGCTAAGTGTACTTAGGGTATGTATGTATCCAAGTAAATACACACACACACACACACACACACACATAAGAATATATATACATCAAATTAAATAAAGATCTGCGTGTTTGTGAGATTCTTAATAAATTAATTTGCGATTCAAAACTGTGATAGATTTGCCTGTTTGTGAGATATTCAGTTTGTTCACATGGTATCATAGCTTGGCTAGGTGTGATTTGTTATGTTTGTCAAGTTGGGGATTCTTTCTCAATAAAAAAAAAGAAAAGAAGAGATGGTTTGCTGCTATAAATTTTCTTGATTGATTTTGAATTAATTGTTGACTTACTTGAAGATCTGCATCATTACCAATTGCGGTGGCAATTAGAAGACCAGTTGTATATGTCTTAGTTTTTGACAGCAAGTAGATTGAATCTTGCTGCTGTTGATTAGGTTGAGTGGATTGAACTGTCATGTTTTTTATTTCTAGTGTGTTATGTCTCTTCCAAAATCCGAGTTAATTTATTCTATATGAATTTGAAGGCAAAGAGTACCTTTCCCTCGGACCATTCCTCAAAGTTACACCTACAAATTATGTTTCATGGGCCATGAAATCCATCCCCGTTCATCTTATCAGCCTTCAAGTTTTGCCTCAGCTTTGAAAGTGGTGTTTTAGGGGGGTAGGAGAGCTGCAATTAACCTTTTTTCGTAGTGAATGTTTCCCCTTTTTCTCAAGGAACCCTCATAATAGGAGAAGTCTGAGGCATTCATCTTGTTATGGACTCTTCCATCACAAAGCCCTATATTTTCAGGGGAAGTTCAAGGGGAATGATTTCTTGTGATGTTTAGTTTGCAAAAACCATCCTAGTCATTTTTCTACTTCCAACCATAGGTCACTTGGTTTTATAAACGTACTCTTTTTGAAGGAAAAGGGAAAACAATCTAGGAAATATATCACTTGACGTCAAGAATTTTTTATTTTGAAAAAGCAATTTTGCTGCACTATGATGTACCTTTGCTTGGTCTTAGGTATTCCTTTGAGGGTAAAGGAGGAAGTTTCAAGCCCTTGCTGTCAGTCAATTGAAGGAGAAGACTAGAAAGATTCTTTGTGTGAGCTATGAAGATGGGTTCAGTGATGTCGAGGAGCTCAAGGATTAGGAAATGCTATTCGCCTTTGCAATCAACATCTTCAAGAATCAAACATGAAAGTGCGATAAGGTTGAAGCCTTTGTGTTCTTTGAGACCTTGGCAGGTAGCAAAATGAGTGTTGAGAGATGGGCTCAGGGCGAGTGTAGTTGTTCCTCTGGGTTAGTAATCGAGAGTACTTGGTATGCATAAAGGTGATTTATGTATATTCTACGAAGATAAAATCCTATGAACATTTTGTCTCGTTGAAACTCACAAGTTGAAGTGGGTATGACACGTGACAAAGCTACACAAAACCATCAAGGAGATGGCGTTCTGTAGTAGCCTTTGAGTTGGTGAGGTATTTCCCTCAAAGGTGAAGGTCAGCCTAAAAAAAAAATCAAAAGAACAAAGAAAACAAGCAAAAAAAAAAAAAGGAAAACAAGAAAAAGCAAAAGAAAATCAAAGACAAAAGAAAACAAGAAAAAAAAAAGTGCCTGCCAAGGGATGAAGGACATGAAGGCTGAAGTCTCTAGCATTGATTGCAGATCCTTTGTGGTTGAATGATTCGAGGTTAATATCCACTCTTTTTCTTTGGTTTCCTATGAAGCTGAGAACAAATTTTTTTATGCTCATACCTTGAAAATGGAAAGAAATCCTTTCGTGAGATTTGATAGCATCGGTGCGATTCCCAATCCTAATACTTCATCGAATACTTCAGGTAGAGGAAGGTATATCTTTTGCGCACAACATGCACTAAAAGCCTATGGGCGAAAATTTGAAAATAGCAACCCATTTCAAAGTTCAATTCTTTGCAAAGAAAACTTGTTGTCTTTTGATATATTCCTAATTGGTGAGTATAAGAGGCAATACTAATTCTCTTTAGATCATTTTAGTTGAGGTTTGGTCTTATTGTTGAGTGTCAACCTGGTTTAGAGTCTTTAGACTTTGAGACCCATGTTCAATATTTATTTGTGGCCATGCTTAGTTTGAGTCAGTTTTATGTAGTGCGTAAGTTGACTAGAGTACTTATCTAGTATAGTCTAGCATGGTAAGGACATGGGTTAAAGTGCTGTAGTACGTATACAAAAAACAGTCAGCAAAGTGAGCTCTGTCTAAAATATAATCAAAGCCTCTATTAGATCGTAACAGCCTGGGATAGCTGCTGCATGCCAGTGAAGCTGCATAACTGTCTCTTCTGTAATCAGGTAGTTAAAGCATCAATATAAGTATATCATCTCATTATGTAGTGAATAACCATTTGATTGCAGCTTGAACTTAAAGAACCATGGGAAGAGAATCTGTTTTATTGATCTGGAGTCTTTATCTCTCTCCACGGAAAGAAATATGGATTGAGTTGAACAATTGTCATGTTTGTGGATCAGGTCATTAGGAGCCACTCATTTCCCTCTGACAACCATGACTGGTCTACTACTAGTCTACCCATCTAACCAGATCCATGTGCAAGGGCACAATTAGTAGATCTCTCCTTGAAACCCAATATGATTTTGCATGGCCTAAAATGCTAGTTGTGGTATCAATTTCCGAGATTTTTCAAAATGATCAGAAGTGTGACTGCCTGCATCCTTATGAATAGGTGCCTGAATTTGTACTTCTCACAAAGCTCTTAGGTGGTAGTAGGATTTGATGCTTCTATTATTTTCAGTTATACTCAGATGTATTTTATGTGTTATGGACAAATTTCTGACCCTTAAACTGAAGCAACTGTATGCTTTTAAGTTGAGCATTCATATGGATGGATGTAATCCTGCGTATTGGGCAGTAGATATGCAGGGTAAAGAATGTCGAGGCCTCGAAGAAATGATGGTGCTTCTTGAATGGTCAAGTGATTGGGTGCTGAGAACATTAGTTGGTAGATTCATTGAACCTTTGCTAAAGTGTTTGTGTTCTACAAATACACCTGAGGTTAAATATAAGGTCTTTTGTTTTTTATTTTGTTTTTGTTCTTTTTGGATAGGTAAGGGTGTGTTTTTTTGCTTTCACATTTCTGACATGGGTGGTTCTTTCTTTTCTATAATAAGTTGTTTTTTGCGCTGACATTTAATTTCTTCTCATCAAGTTCTCTTTCTATGCTTGGTTGTTGACTGGGGTCTTGCATTTTCGGCTTCTTGTTTTACCAAATGCACCCAATCCTGTCACCAAATATGCTTGCAATTGCAAGTTATCTCAGATAACAGAAGGTATTTCAGTAGTTGAATGTGAGATAAAGGTGTCATTTTGCACTTACACACAAGGAAAGAGAAAAAAACAACACATGGTGTAAATACACATGATTAGCTTTGACTGAATTTCTGCTCTTATGTTCTGGTGCAACAAGAGAGTGACTTTTTAGTTGGAACCAAAGGGAAAGTGTAGACATTGGTGTTTGCAGAGATCAGAAACCCGTGGGGGTTGCTGTGACTTCGGGTTCTGTTTTCCATACTCAGTGGGGAAAAGGGAGTGATGGCGGCTAGCAAACACATGGATGTGATTTTCCTTGTCACTCGCTTGTCATTAGGGTATGTGTTCACATTAGAATGTTATCAGGGAGTCGTGAACCTTTCTCTCTTCCTCCCAGAGTTTTTGGTTGTTTGCTTTATTCACAATCATAGTCCTCACATTAAAAAGCTTGACCCAAGGTCTATTAAGGGCATATTTCTAGGTTATTCTCCCAGTCAAAAAGGATACAAGTGTCGGGACCCTTCCACTGGTCGTGCCTATGTTACCAAAGATGTCACTTTCCTTGAACATGCTTCCTATTTTGGTGAGAATCCTCTTCAGGGGAAGAATTCTATGTCTAAGGAAGAGTATTCTCCGACCCAGGAAAGCTGAACCTCTTACAGTTGATTATGAGCATGAGAGGGAGAAAGGGTGTGACCCTGGAACTGAGAAGGAAGGCCAGCGGTTGTTTGGACAGGTCTACTCCAAACGAGGTGCTCGGACAGAGGAGGTGACTTGTGGTGCGAGATCTACTTCCAATCCCAATGCCATTCCTTCCCTGGATGAACCAAGTCCTACCTCGAAGACTCAAGATGAGGTTGAAAAGAAAAATGAAGATCTTCCCATTGCCCTGAGAAAGAGTGTCAGGTCATGTACTCAACACCCGATTAGTAATTTTGTATCTTATTCCAGACTTGGCAAGGATTACAAGTGTTTTGTATCTTCTCTTTCTTTGGTTGTGATTCCCAGGTCTGTTGCTGAAGCTCAAAGTGATTCCAAGTGGGCTGATGCTATGAAAGAAGAAATGGAAGCCTTGAGAAGAAACTTGACATGGGAAGTTGTGAAGATTCCTGAGGTGGCTCACTTGGTTGGATCCAAGTGGGTGTATAGTACAAACCAGATGGAAGTGTTGAAAGATACAAAGTTCGTCTTGTGGCCAAGGGGTTTAGCCAAAAATATGAGATTGATTACTTGGAGACCTTTGCTCCCGTTGCAAAAATGAAGATAGTTAGAGTTGTTATATCCCTAGCTATGATGAATGAGTGGAAGATGTACCAACTTGACGTTAAGAATGTTTTCCTCAATGGTGATCTCGAAGAAGAAGTGTATATGCGTATGCCTCCAGGATACGAAGAACCAGAGAAATGTTGTAAGCTAAAAAAGGCCTTATATGGTCTCAAGCAGTCGCCCAGAACATGGTTCGAACAACTGAGACGAGTGATGCAACATCATGGGTACAATCAAGGGAATGAAGACCACACTCTGTTTGTGAAGAAAAAGGAGGGCAGGGTCACTCTTTTACTTGTCGATTGTCACAGGTAATGATGAGGAGGAGATCATCAAGTTAAAAGGGTTACTGGCTACGGAATTTGATCTCAAGGATCTTGGCAAGCTGAGGTATTTTCTTGGTATTGAGATTGCTAGATCTAGTACTGGCCTTGTGCTAAACCAAAGGAAATACACATTAGATCTGTTGGAAGAGACTGGTAAATTGGGGTGTAAACCTGCTTCTATCCCACTTGACACTGGACACAAGTTGAGTCTTAGAGATGGAGAGCTGCTTTGTGAAGAAGCTAAGGGAATATATCAACGTCTGGTTGGAAAGTTGATTTATCTTACCCTCATGAGACCAGAATCACTTTTGCGGTGAATGTATTGAGTCAATTCATGCATGCTCCTATTGATGCACATTTGAAGCCTGTGGACAGAGTATTATGTTACTTGAAGAGAAATCCTAGCAAGGGACTCTTGTATGTGAAACAAGAGACTGTAGAGATTGAGGGGTATTCAAATGCAGACTGGGCAGGTTGTGCTGATACCAGACGGTCTACTACAGGGTATTGTATCTACTTGGGAGGAAACCTTGTCGTATGGAGGAGCAAGAGACAGGATGTATGTTCTCGATCTTGTGCAGAGGCAGAATATAGAGCCGTTGCTATGAGAGTGTGAGAGTTACTATGGTTGAAAATATTGCTGACTGATATTGGAATAAAGATTGAAGGACCTATAAAAATGTACTGTGATAACAAGTCTGCAATCAATTTAACCAACAACCCTGTTTTACACGACAAAACAAAGCATGTTGAGATTGACCGTCACTTCATTCGTGAAAGGATTGATGCTAAAAAATTAATCCTACCTTACATGAAGACTGAAGACCAAACCGTCGATGTTCTGATGAAGGCTCTATCATCGACTTCGTTCGAGAGAAATGTATCCAAGTTGGGCATGTTTGATATGTATGCCCAACTTGAAGGGGAGTGTTGAAGTATGTTAGACGGGTCTCGGGACCGGGTCAGGATCCATACCCGATCCATTTTGTAGCCCTTGTTGGGCATTACTTAAGTCGTGTAACCCTAATCCTTATGAGTAATGAAATCTTAAGAGAGAGAGAGAGAGTCTGGTGGCTAGTGGGCACCAGCTCCTCCTCATCCGTGGTTTTTTCACTCTTGTTGAGGGTTTTTCCACGTTACATCGTGTTCCTCGTATTCTTTTTCTCAGTGTTCGTGTTTCTACAGTTACTTAAAAGAGCAACGGTTCTAAAAGTATGTGCTGGCCTTGCCTTCCTCAAATTTCTTTGCCATGGTAGCCCTTTGAATGGAAATAGTATCTCTTGATTGGTTAGACCTAAATTTGCCTGAGTGATTCTCTAATCCCCACGCAAACTGATCAATATTCTCTTTACCATGAGATCTTGTGACCTGCAAAACATTTGAAACATAGTAAGTTTATCCAGCAATATATGAAGTATAATGGCAGTCTTCCTCACTGTAGAAATATGACAAACCTCACAGTTGGAGCTACCAATAAGCATAGAATTCTTCAGTTTAGCAAGTTCTTCTTGCAAATGTTCTCGTTCTAATACAAAAGCATAAAGTTTTTTCTGAAGCATTTCTTTTTCCTGAGATTTGCCTTCAAAAGAAACAGAAAACATGAGTGAGCAAAAAAGAAAAGGCAGACCTAAAACTGCCATATATTGAATAGTCAAATACTGACTTTGTATTTTCTAGTACCATCATAATATTTGATACGAGGAATCTATATTGAACATGAAAAAAGATAACTAAAGTACCACGATGATTACTTGGACAATCTTTGATGATAATTAATAGCCATTAAAGTGGACAGCAGAAAGTAGGCCTTTTAGTTAATGATGATTTTGAACATAAATGAATAAAATAAGGGTAATCTTGGAGATATATATATATATATATATATATATATATATATATATATATTATAGAACAAAAAACGTTATGTATGAAAGAATTTTTCTTGAAGCTAATTCTGTAATCAACTCAGGAAATATGAAACAAATAGATTGACAAAGTGGGGAGGGTTGCAGGGGTAGCCGCTGAGTGGGCACTTAGCATTTCGAATTCGTTGACGCCACCAGCTCCTTGCACAAGCCAAAGCATGGTATGTCTTTAAATTGGCATGGAGTACGACATGACTGAAATTGATTCTACCTCTACTCTCAATGAGCTTCTTATCGATGGCACAAAAAAGTTTAAGTTAGGATTGACAAGAATTTGAAAACGTCCTAACTTTTCGAGGGCATCTCCCCACGGGATGGAATCGGTTCATCCCACTTCAAGCAAGTGACCCAAGGGATCCCGACAAAGGCAGACCTTTACAAGAGCTAAGTCTAATTGGAGCTCAGTCGACTTGACTTGCCTTGGTTGGCTCGAGCTAGAGTCAAGCTGTATAAGGTCGGCTCGAGTTCGACTCAACAGAACACGTCTCAGTTTGACTTCAACTCGTTGAAGTTAGTTTACCAACTTCCTATTTGATTTGATCTCTTTTCTTAGTTTTAAGTTTGAGAATTGCAAAAAAAAAAAAAGTGAGCTCCAAATCAAGTTTCCAAGAAGCCTACCCTCTCAAGAACAGCAAAACTCCCAAG
>JAANDH010000528.1:45368-160455 GCA_011799765.1 Nymphaea thermarum
TCCCCATCCAAAATGTACATGTTAAAAGCATATGTGCATGCATTCTCGCGGTTCTTGTAATCAATCTAAACCTAAGGTCTGTTTCAAAAACCAGAAAATGGCATTTTATTAAATAAAACAAAATCTGATTTTAAAATGAGTTCCATTCGAGTGAAATCAGGATGAGAAGACCACCACAACTTGGAAGAAAATGTGGCTCGTTTGTCTATGTTGGATAGTCTTAATGATATATGCGAAGAGGGCGAGAAGAGTGAAATATGAATGGTGTTTTTACTCTATGAATGGGCAATGAATCAGACTCCACAGTCTCACCAAATCAGTTCCTCCAAGAATTGGATCCACTTAAGCCTTGAGTGCTATCCATCTTGTAAAGAGCAATCGAATCGAACTTATCTCAAAATACGTATCTATGAAATATCTAGAAATGCCTATGATTTTGAAAACCAGTAATTAACAAAAATTCCTGATCTAGATGGTTTCTAAAACGAAATCCCTTGACCCAAAAGCAAGGACTTTGGTTAAATCAACAACTACAAAATAAAACTGATTCTACAAAGCCCATTTGGAAATACTTATGTTAAAATCCAGCTATTTCCAAAACAAAAAAGCTCCAATCAAAACCAATTTTTCAAAGTACTTTGTCTTAAAGAAACTTAGAGGAATTCACAAACATGATTCCCTTATCTAAAGAGACAATTCTTCAAAAGCTCATAACCAAATGAATTTATTTTACCTACTTTCTAGCCAAAAATGAGTTGAAATCAGCTTATCAAACGAATCTTGGGATTTCTAAAGCTAAAAATTCAAAACCTAAGATCATGGGCCTTGCCCCTAAAAAGCCTTCTTCACATCTGGGCTTGGGGGACCTCCTACATTCCATATCTCTAAGGTGAACAAATGTCTATGTGAGGACCAATTAAATTGTGCATGGAGGGGTTTATTTCATGGATGCATTATTCACTCACTCCACAAAATGCACCCAAGTGATTCAAGTCGCAGTCATTAACATGACCAGGTCATATTGCGACTAAAATATTGAGCACCTCATTTATTTCAACAAGAAAACACAAAATTTCCAAAATGACAATAAAATCAGAAATTTTAATCAATTTCAAATGGATCCCATGCTTAGATTTTTATCAAAATCAAATTCTTCTTGGAATCATTTCTGTCCAAAAACTTTTTCGAAGATCAAGTAAACTTTCATAACCTTGGCCAAAATTTCAAAAACAACTCTTCTTTAAAATCCTAGAGTCTAAGCAATATCCAAAATTCGTCAAAAATCTCAAATCAAAATAACAAACTACCAAAATCAAGAGAAAAGATTTGGGTTATCCAAAATTCCCAATTCCCATTTTGGGATCAAAATTCCAAAAGCACTGATACCCAAATCCAAAGATATTTCAAAAATTCTGAGTCCCAATTATTCTAAGCCCAAAATCTCGATCTCCAAGATTTGATTGTCAAAGATATGGTCGATCCTTGTATGATGGGTGGGTCCCTTTCTCGTAAAATTATTTTTCAAATGAAACTTCAATTTTGCTACTTCACGTGACTCCCCGCCTACTCATGGGAAGAGGCTATGGAACAGTTTTGCACAGCAAAACCATATCGTTGTATGTTTAGACCAATGAAGTGCAATTCCATGATCAATCGTGCTTAATTGTATGCACTCCTCAAGCCGATAGATGGATGGACTCCAATTGAGTTCAAATGTCGAGCAAATGGTGGAAGCAGTGGCGGAGCTAGAAATTTTTGGCTATGGGGCACTAATTCATAGTATGTGAAAAAAATTCTCAAACTAAAATATTTGTTATTTTAAAATACATAAAAGTTGATAAGCATTTTCAACCACTTGAGAGTTTTCTTCCAAAAAAAACTAACTTTTCTACTACTTTAAACTTAAAATTTCATTTTTTTAACTATTAAATTTCATGGTAACTAGTACATTGGATCTAATTTCAGCACTCTTAGTATATGAAAGTAACTTTCATATCTCTTTCTTCTTCATCAAATCATAGACAAATTTTCTATTGCAAGGAATCAAAACTAGGCCTATTATAGACAACTTTTCTGTTACATTGGATCAAATTTTCTTCATCAAATCATATTTTCTTTCTTCTTCAATAATGCTCGGTAATGCCAAGCTTGAGCTGTAAAAAATTGAAGCTTGATTCATGTTCAGGACAAGCCTATTATGAGAGGGACAAATTTGAGTTTCCCCGTTCTGCACACTGGTATACATCCAACATTTGTCTCTTTGCCTAATCATCTTGAAGGCTATTTCAAGCCAACTTTGTAATCCTTCAATAGTAAAAGAAATCTTCATTAAGCATTTTCTTGTACAGCTTTAATATAGCTGTGATGAACTGTTGCACTTGCTTTATCAAGTGTAAGGTCTCAGCTTGACTAAAGGCTAAAGCTCATCCCTTGGTCTCCACATGAATAGAAGCAAAAACGAAAACGAAAACAACAAAAACCATGTAGTGTTCAACTTCTATCTCATTTCAGAAAACAAAAATGAAAGCAACAACAAACAAAAAACGCCAGTAATATGGAATTTAAATAGCACACAAACGATAGAGAACAAGTCAAGTGGCATCATCCACCACAGAGAGATAGAGAGCACATTTTCAGTTGAGGGGAATTAGCAGATTTAGGGCTAACGAGATGCAGACAAAATAAAAAATAAATCAAACAAATAGACATTAAATGCCCAAAACCAAACACCCAAAATCGCTGCATGGCTGAAAGATTTGGAGGGGAGAACTGAGAAGCAGAAGAGCCAACCAGAGGTGGAGGGGGGAAGGCTGAAGGGTGGAGTAGACCTGCTGCTGCGGGAGCTCTATCCTGCGGCTGCAGAGGGGAAACGATCCAAGCAAACTTGCTGATAGCCTCATGTTGGAGCTGCGGAGAACTGCTGCGGCAGCAAAATGAAAGAGCATGCAAAATGCACAGATTGGGACCAGATCCATTTTTGGCGTGGGCAACATGGCGTCAACACATGTGTGAGGCAAACTGAGGCTACAATTCACTGTGGAGCTTTCTTGCATTGGCGGGCAGGCGCCCACACATGCCCCATGCTGGCTCCGCTACTGGGTGGAAGGTCTTATTCCTTGGCAATTGAAACACATCATTTTGCAAAGGTGAACCACGATTTCATGTTGGATTGAAGCCAATGAAGAGTGACATCAAGTCCAACATTTTCCAGGGTCCTTCCCTCTGTGAATGCACCATCCTAAAGGGCAGATGGTGTTCATAGACTAGGTTCATGGTATACAAGCGGTTAGTATGGTAAACATCTTCGTTGTTTTATTGTGGACAAAACCAGTCAATGATTCACTGAAAGTGCCATATAAAACTCAAACAGTGTACATGAAGCTCGAACATGTGACTTTACTTGTGCTTACGTGAAGGAAAGCAACCGACAAACAATCGCACATAGCTTCGCAAATCAAAACCTTACAGTTGCATGTTTCAAAAAATGTTAGGGATGATTGTATGTTTGATTGATGCTGATGAAATGCAATTGTATGATCGATCATGCTTTCACGTGAGCACTTCTCAAGCTGGCAGATGGAGGGACTCCAATTGGCGAGCACACACAACTTCACATTGCAAAACCTTACAATTACATGTCACAGAAAAATGTTAGGGGCGACTGCATGTATGACTGATTTCATGTGCATGCTTCTCAAGCAAAAATATGGAAGGACTCAAAATTGTCTACTTGAATGTAAATCAAATTGTCGCAGGTCTTATACCTTGATAAGTTGGTCGAAACACATCGTTTAGCAAAGGTATCCTTTCCTCTAGGATGCACCAGACAATCATTTTTCAGTATAAAATGACAACTTTTTTGAGTTCAATTTCCACAAAGTTGTCTTTCTCAAGAAAATATCGTTAATTTTAAAAAGCTAAAAAAACTAAAAAAAATGTAAAAAGAAAGATTTGGTGATAAAAAAATATAAAAAATGTGACAACAAAAATCTAGTAATGAAAAATATAAAAAATATGAAAATACATGTAAAATACAAAAAATGGACAAAGTGGAAAAATGGACAAAATGTAAAATAACATAAAAAACGTAAAAAAGACAAAAAATGGAAATAAAATGTGAATAAAATGTTTTTGTTTAATTGATGTTTTTTCAAAAAAATGTGTTTTTTTTCATGTTTCTTAATGAAATGCGTATTTTATCACAGTGAACGGCTCTTCGTGGGTGCAATAGAAAACTCAAATAGTGTACTTGAAGCTCTGGCCTTAATTGTAGTCATCTCCTTTTAGTGTACAGACACAAAAAAAAACATGTACTTTTGGGTAATGGTGTGGCAGTTTCTTCTGCTAGGTTTTAAGCTGATTCAGGAAACGTGGGCAAGGATAGTGAAAGGCCCTGTATTAGGAAGATCCCAACCAAAAGAACACCACTGAGCAATTTTGAAAGAACAGTTGGACCTCCACACAACCAAGGAGCCGGAGAAGCACATGGAGGAGAAGAAGCGTACAGTTTCCAAAGTGACGCAGGTGTACACCTGAGGACCCAGAAAGGTGTTCTGCCTGGGTAGGACGTCCCTAGGATACCTGCCCAGGGATTATGGACCGAGCAAGGACAAGATGGAGCCAGAAACCGTGGGGGTGAAGGACTTCCCCACTACACCATCAGACTCGACCCACAAGGAGCCCAGTGGAAACACAACAGCCTTGCAGGCTCAGTCCACGCAAGCCCTGGAAGAACAACAGGAAGACGAAAGTCATGCCGACAACCTGAAACTTGAGGGACCTCAAGGGCTGAAATCAAAAAAGTCTTTTCGCGGGTATGGACCTAACCAAAACAGGGCAGGACCAAGGACCATGGCAAACTCAGGACCATCCAAGCGAACCGAGCGTAGTTACTCCAAGGACTTCCGAGGAGCATTGCAACCAATACAGACCAGCGTAAAGCTTCTACCACGGGACTATGGACCCGACGCCACCAAGGAAAAGCTGTCCCAAGTGCAAGGAAGCTCTCAGGGCCACCCGCAAGGAGATGAAGCTCGAGCTTGGGGTCAAGCTCGATGTAAGTAGGGTGGATTGTTGCATGCTGATCCCGATTCCAGCCAAGAGTTGCCTATGGGGCCGCCATGGCAGGCCTTGGGCGTAGCACAAGGGGTTAACGAGCCTCCAAGCCACCCGGCAGTGGTGCTCTAGCCGGAGGCACCTCAAGAAGACAACCCGACAAAGTGGGAGGCTACGCAACTTGCAGCCAGGGAAGGCCGAATGCCTAAGGACCGAGAGGAAACTGCCTAGCAGGTGAGTCATAATGGCGGGAAGGAATCGACTTAGTGACATTCCGAGCAGTCCAGATAATCACTAAGTGTTACCTTCGGAGCCAGTGAAGCCAGCCTCAAGCCGAGTCTCGCCTTACACCAAGTCTAGAGGTCTAGCAGGAGTCGTTTTAAGTCAGTCGTAGGCCGCCTTAGAGCTAGGAGTCAGGCGCATCAAGGATTAGGGTCATGTCGTAATTAAGTAGCTAGGATATGACCAGTCTTGCCATTTACTTTCCATTTAGAGTTCTTGTCTATTTAAGCTCATCCAAGTGCCTTGTAATCTATCCTTGGATCATTATAATGAAATCTTGTTGATCTTAGACTCTCTCTCTCCACCCGTGAGGAGTGACTCTCCGCCGGAAGAGGCGTGATTTCCCCGCCCATTGTGGCATGTATTCCCCGCCCTAGAAGCGTGTACAAACCTTGGGCCGTGGTTCTGCCTAAGTGAATCAAAGGAACTCACAGACGTGGTAGTTGTTGAAAGGTTACCATCAAAGTTTGTCCCTACGAATACCCCAAAGCTTTTGCAAGTCCCGCATGGTGCAACCATCCTTGATAATGAAGGAAGGTTAGAGGCCGGTGGTGATTCGGGAGGACGTGGTGGAGTGGCCGTGATTCTGCCCTCTACCATTGTGTACGACGAATCCGGCACGTGAGGACAAAGGTAGGTACCGAACTCTCCTGGTACTATCTCCTCCATGTTATAAGACTAGGCACTACTTCGTCTCTAGTAGGCGGGTCCTTTCCCTGGGTACAGGGGGAGGAGGATCGACCGGAAAAGAGGGAGCATCCTAGTTTAGGCGACATTGCCAAGCTCGACCCTAGTAGGGAGCAGCCCCCTTGTACGAATCAAGGAGGCCGTGACCGGAATGGCCGGCGAGGAAGTGTAGCCTGGCAGCATTGCTGAGCACGGTCCTAGTAGAAAACGGCCCCCTTGTACGAACCAAGGAGGCCGTGACCGAAAACATCGGCGAGGAAGTGTTCGGCAGTTCATTAAGGTGAAACCGTGGTTGGAGAGGGAGTGACTGGTTTACAACCAGCTGCCCTCACTCCGGCCAACAATGGAGCTTAAGTGAGCCACGGTGTCGTGGTCACTCGCCAACATAGTTGGGAGTGGCGCCAAGTGGAGAGGGGCTAGAATCAAGACGACAACCCAACTAGCATCGCCCGGTTGAGTAGGTGCCAACAAACCCAACCGCACCCCAGTGGCGAGCAAGAGTCATAACTAGAGGTTCGGTCGGAAAACAACCTCCGAAAGGACTGCGGGAAGTTCTTGCACCATTGGTCAACCCAGTCCAAGGTGGTGCATCACCTTCCCAGCGCATTAAGTGCATGCGCGGAACTACAAGGTGCATTAACCCCCCTTGGTGGAGTTCCAAGGCTTCCAACGGTCAAGCCCTCCCTCCAGTTCATCCATCCTGCCACGTGTCGCCATCGTGGGGGCCCATGCCCTTCAAGAGTCCGAGGTGTATTCCAGGTGAGTTAATCCTCCCTCGTCTTCATCACCCTTTTCTCTCGTATCCCTCCACCATTATTCTCTTCTTCCCTTTCCCAAACCGCATGTCATTAGTGCCCTCCCAGCTAGGCCTTAACTCTCTTGCCTTAGTACCGAGTACACCTCTTAACTCTCCCTCCTCATCTGAGCCCTCATTAAAGTCTTTCCCCTTTCCGAGCTAGGTCAACCAACATTCCCCTAGTCCCAAGCCTAGTCATAACTTCCCTCTTAAATCCGTCGTCCAGTACCCAAGTACCCGACATAAATCCTATCCTTAGTCCCATGGTCATAGGAACCCTAATCCTAGTTAACCCCTCGCCAAATCCCAACTAGGTTCAACCTCCTTTTAACTCCATTGACCTTAGCCCGTCCCTTAGTCATCCCCACCTCAGTCGAGCCAACCCTCACCTCGACTTCCTTACCCCATCTATCCTTCCCCGTCTTCCACTTACCCTACCATCGTCTGCTGTCAGCAGCCCCTACCAGTTGATCTCTCAGCCAGGTGGGCCGCAATCCTTCACACTCGGCCAGGAGGGCCGACCACATTGGAGCCACGCACAACGCTTCGCGCCCCATCACCCCCTCGCTTCTACACCTCATCCATCCCCTTACGGCCAGGAGGGCCACTTCCACCTGCTGCAACCCCTCGACTAGGGGGGGCTGTGCGCAGCCCAACATCATCCGCACCATCCTCGGCAGGCGGCCGAGCCATCGCAGCCATTCGTCATAGTCTGCCGACTGTCCTCGGCAATAAATAGGGTGTCTTATTTCTTTTGTTGGTCGTGCTGTGTCGAGCCGATATTTCATGTCAGGTATAGTCATTGTAATAAATTTTGCTTCCGCATTTGTGTTTCTTCTGTTTGGTGTCTGTCAGTAGCTTGTGTCTTAGGCAAGCATCGTCCGCAGGTGTTTCGAGTTGGTCTTGGTCGAAGGTTCGGTCTAGGATAGGTGTTTTCACCGGCTCCGGGATCGGGTCCTCAACACCTACCCTGCTAAAACACTACTTTCAAAGCTGAGGCGAAAGTTGAAAGGCGAAAGTTGAAGGTTGATAAGATGAAAGGATTGTAGGTGTAACTTTGAGGAATGGTCTGAGGGAAAGGTACTCTTTGCCTTCCATTTCACATAGAATAAATTAACTAACTCAGATTATGAAGAGATATAACACACTAGAAATGAAAAACATGACCGTTCAATCCACTCAACCTAATCAACAACAGCAAGATTCAATCTACTTGCTCTCAAAAACTGCGACATATACAACCGGTCTTCTAATTGCCACTGCAATTAGTCCAACTGCAGAATAAGAAAGATGTTCATATTAGAATATTCAAGTCCCTTTAATCGTACATACAAGAACTGAACCTGGTTCAGTCAATCGGGGATCCGGTGCCCACCAACTAATAACCAAATACTTAATTTAATGTGTTTACATGCTTTGCAAAACCTTTATCCAATAGATTAGGATCTGTATCCCGTAAGCAGGTCCAAGAAACTGCCAGGTTTCAAAGCTTAGGAAATTTCATGTGAAACCAATCACTCAGCCGAATAAATAGGTCCAATTAATTAAGAAACCAGATCTAGAACCGAAAATCTCATATAAAACAAACCATTCATTGAAAACATTGATATACCTCATAAAAAAAGAGAATTTGGTCCAGGAACATTCTAAAGATTGATAAGAGAATCAGATCTAGGGATGTCTATAGATCGGAAACATTCTAAAGATTGATAAGATAATCAGATCTAGGGATGTCAATGGATCGGATATCTGATCCGAATTGCTTGTAGAAAATCGGATATGGTTAACAATTTGACATCCGATTGAGAAATCGGATTGGATTCAGATTTAAGAAGTAACATCCGATCGGATACGGATACAGATTCAGTTTTAAGTAAATATCCGATCGGATATGGTTTTAAGTACTTAACCATCTTAACAAGTATATTCGATTCTTGAGTTCATATCTGATTCCGAACCATGAGTTGATATCCAAATCTGAAAGGCAAGTGATATCCGAATCCGAAACGCAAGTGCTGTCTGAATCCGAACTTGAGAGCTTGAATTGGTTTCCTCACGTTTTGAAGTTGTGACCTATGAATGGTTAGACAAAAGGTCTAACCAAGTGCACCAACTTAAAATTATAAAATAAAAAAATATAAACAGTATATGAATGTATAATCTGATTAAGAGCTGATGGTTTTTATGAAGTTGCATATAATAATAGTCATTACTATGTATAACATTGAACTTAAAATATTTAAAACTATATCATATAAAACTAACTAAATAACAATTAATATTATATTTAAATAAACGTTTTTGTGTAAACAAGAAAACTATTATAGTTAAGGCATCAACTAAACAGAATATCTTAAATAGTGTATTTATTTAATTAAAAATAATAACAAAAAACTTCTATCAAGAAATTTCAATAAAATTAGTATTTTTAAAAATATAAAAATTAATCACAAATAGATATATTTTAATATGAAAAAACTCTTGAACTCATAAAAAAGTTTTAATTTATGAAATTAAAAATTATTCAATCAATCAAGCAAATCATTTTGTATAATCATATAGCATGTCCAAAAGTCTAAGGAATTTGATATCCAACACAAAATTCGCAAATTTGAAAACAAAAGCGTTTAACTATTAGGAAAACAACAAATTGTTCGATTTAATAAACTATCTTACATATCATTAGAGCAATTATACAATTTTATGTAAAAAATAATTATTGTAATAAAGGTAAGATGATTAATAACTTATTTGATAATTTAATGGTTTTTTCTAATTTCATTGAGTTAATTAAAAGATTCGTGCTCTAAAAAGAGTGTTTTAATGATGTCAAACTTTCATTCACTAACTTTTTGGGTTAGTCCTCTTAGCTTTATTGCAATAAGTGTTTTTTTTCATAAATTTGTATTATTTAATAAAATCATATAGTTTATTAAATCAAACAATTTATTGTTTTCCTATTAGTTAAAGGTTTTTATTTTTAAGTTTGTGAATTATGTGTTATATATTAAATACCTAAGACTTTTGGACATATTATATGATTATACAAAATTAATTTACTTGATTAATTAAATAAATAATTGATAATATGATAAATAAAACTTTTTTATGAGTTCAACTGCTGTTTCATATTAAATATATTTATTTGCATTTAATTTTTATACATATTTAAAAATACTCATTTTATTGAAATTTCTTTATACAAGTTTTTTTTTAATTAAATAAATACATTATTTGAGATATCATCTTTAACTATAATAGTTTGCTCGTTTACACAAAAATGTTTAAATACATGAAATATTAATTAATTAAATACGTGAAATATTAATTAATTAATTTTATGTGACTTTAAGTTAAATAGAGATTATGGTAACTATTTGACTATTAAGCCATTACCTCTTAATTTATATTATACCATCATATACAATTTATATTATTTCTATACTATATCTTTAAGTTGGTTTGGTTCATTTGGTTAGACCTTTTGTGCAACTTTCAAAACGTCATAAAATTCGGATCGGATTCGGATATATTGAAATTCGGATTTGGATGTGGATTTTAAAGTCGGATTCGGATATCGTATAAACTTCTTCTCATCCAAATTCAAATCCGAATCCGAATATCCAAAAAATCGAATATGGAATATGGTAAAAGATTTATCCAATCCGAATCCATTGACATCCATAATCAGATCTGGATCACCAGCTTTGGTAATATCCTAACCCATTTCACATTTACTTTTATTTATCTGCTGGCAGCCTTCCATCGCTTTCTTGTGAAAGTGTTGTTATATATAAATACACATAGATGACTATTTTACAAAAAAAAAAACTATAATTTTTTTACTATTTACATAACAAAAGTGCAATACACAATAATAAATTACTAATTGTAGAAAAAAAATATACATATGTATTTAAAACCTTTCTGCTATATCTCTATATTATATAGGGGTCTCCCTCTTATTTGTTAGATTTGTTCTTAAGGTAATCAAAAGGTAATGTTTGATGGCAAGGAAACATGAAATTGGAAATATATTTCCTGAAATAAATGAATGAGAAAAATCTTTCCGATTCTCATTTTGGTGTGTGTGTAATGACTGAGAAATATATTTCCAAAAATATATTTCTATATTTGATGATACAGAAATATATTTTGTGTTTGATAATAAGGAAACACATTTCCATATATAATCTTTATATAGTTTCTTAAACACATAGATGAATACACAAGCTCGTTAATGTTGTCAAATTTGAAAGCAATAATTTGTCCTTTCACATTCAAAAACCAACTCTAAGATACCCACAGTCAAGTAAAACTCTTAATAGAAGATTGACCTTGTGCATGGATCTTAACAAATGGGACTAGAACAGCCAAAAAATGTAAAGCACCGTTCGCTTTCGTGAGATCAAATGGACTAGAACCCACAGAAAGAACCTGTTGTTTTTAGTTATGACATCTGACATCTAACATGACGACTAAGAAGCATCAGCCATTCAACAGAATTTTTTCAGGAAATGGAGAAAGCATGACGACTAAGAAGGCCACTCTGTAAGAATCATCCATACACGTATACTCCATTCCATCATATGTCAAATCATTTTTCAGCCTAAGGAATTACAAGGAAAATGCTCAACTAAGAAACGTGAAATGACAAACAATGGAAAGCTCAAGAGAGTTGGGCAAGAAGTGAGAAAGGATCAACTAAGACATAAGGAAGAAATGACAATTTCTGCTGCTGTAATAAAGAATGAGCTTGCTCAATCCTTCCCACTTTTGAGAGAAGCACAAAGTTTCCACTTCCAGGAGAACTAACCTTCCCACCAGGAAGAATTCTTTGACAACAATCTCCAAGACCCTTTAATTAGGCTCTATTGAGTCCTTTGAACCATACTGAAGGTAAAAGAGTGATACACGTGTGAAGGAATTCTGGGCATACTTGGTGAAAATCTGAAATTTATGCTTTCTTAAATGAGAGTCTCAGACTTGAGTAATATTGAACAAGATTAGCTAGAAAAAAGAAAACTTGGACATTTATTTTTCCTTCCCTTCCAATTGTTTTCTTCTCTCCATGGGGAGTACAGGCTCTCCATTGATGTGAGCCCATCTCAGCATCATTTTCAACCCCAAATTTCGAGACAACAACCTTAAATTACTTGATCTGACCTAATGGAACAATCTGGTCCAGTTACAAAATTGCCAACTAGCAATAGGATAGCCAGTGACTTAAACTCAGATAGAGTATCTAGATCATTGCGATTGCATATGGAAAACTGACTTTGATTATAGTAAGCAGAAAAGGGAGCTGCTGAAGTGGACAACAATTTAAAAAACTAAACAGAGAAAAGGCCAACACCAAATTTCAGGTGTCAATGTTTCCATATAAACCATTATACGAAGTAGAAATAAGATAATTAGTAACTCAAACTGAGCTCCAGACTATAACATAATTAGTAATCATACGAGGTTATAGAAAGGCAATCCTCCCAGGTCGTATGGGAATATAATTGCTTCTTGATCAGCGCATTTGTTTCTGTAATCTTGTGCATCAGTGTAGTCTCTGATTAACAAGGAGGTTTTTAGTAAAACATTTCAAAATTAGTGGATGTCAAAGACCTCACTGTAGGACCAAATTCAATTTGTAGACGACAAAGTAAGAAAAAACACCATACAAACAGAAAACAACATGCAGGCAAAAGTATGAAACCAAAGGTAAAAGGAAGATGATCATCATCATCATCTAAAGCAAAGAAAACTAAGAAGCGTACCAATCACGAAACCGTCATATTCAATGACTGAATCATCTGGCCTCATATTGGCTTGGTCCTCAAAGTCCATCAAGTAGGACATACCAGAACATCCACCTTGTTTCACCCCAATCCTCAGACAAAGGTCTGCTTTGCACTCAGATCGCATCTTATTCAATTGTTTTAATGCATTATTAGTCAAGGAGATGGCTGGTTTAAAGCTTTCAGAAGCAACTGCAGCTGAAACATTGCAGAATATAGGTAATAAGAACAATACTTTTTTATACTTGCAATAAATTAACCTTCCATGAAGAACATCTATCATGGATGACAATAACAAGTCACAAGGCAAGGACTAAGGACCGTATGTTTCATTTTAGCGAAACTATCAAAAATAGTTGAACCACAGAGATGCCAATAAATACATAAAAGAGAAATAAAACCAAGTGAGCCTCGAACACATTGCTAGGAAAAGTTTACTACAGGGCCATAAGCATGGAAAATTAGTCAATGAAATTAGAGGCTTATGATCAAGTAACTTAAACCAAAAGTTCCAGGTGGCCTTCCATTCGTCACTTGGAACAAAAAATGTTATTGAACTTTTCCCAAGAACAGCAAATAAACCCTCATTTCAAGTGCTGTATGGAATAGGAGATACCCCACACTATTTCATTTAAATGGAGAAGAAAAATACAAAGAACAAGTTCCACAAGGAAGAAGGGAGAAAAAATTGAAAACAACACAAAGGATTTGTTTTGGCAACTAAAAATCAGGCCTTTTCCCTTCTTACACTCCCCAAAATTATGAAGCTTGTCATATTTGCAAACACAGTGACCTAGAGAACTAGGATAAAAGCAGGTAAACAAGAGGAAATGCAAGACTAACCACCAAATAATCCCAAACTGCGCTCAGAGCCAGGTGCTGTAGATCACATCCAATGGAAAGAAGAAAAAGAAACACCAAAAAATGGGGCACAAAACCGGAAGACCAAGAATTCTTACATGGAGCAGAGCTCGCCTGGACGGAAATTGGTCTTCTCTAGCGGCCAAAACTTGATGGCAAATACAAAACGGAAGACGGTCTGTTGCCAGAAGGGGTACACTTCTTCAAAGGAAGGCAAATAGAAGGAGAAGGAGTTGAAGAGAGCGCCATGGCTATGTGGGGAGCGGGCACACCAGAGCTCCCAGAAGACGCTTTACAGAAGGATCTAGAGAGGGCCAATATTCTGGGGATGCCTGTTCTCCCTTGTTCTTGTTGAGGAAGCAGAAGGGTGAGGCAGCTGCTATGGAGGATGAGTAGGGTGCAGAGAATGAGAAGAGCAAGACAAGGAGAGAGTCGCGAGGAGAAGCCCAACGGGCAAAAAAAAAATCCGGAAACATTATTCCGGAATCGACCTTAACGATCGAAAAAACAATTATGTGTTTGTTACGTAGGAATTTTTTTAAAAGTTTGAATAATGCTTCCAGAGCTACAGTGAAATCCTTAACAATCAAACACTACCTAAAGGTTCCATTGGGTGGTCAAAATTGGCAGACCCGACAGAAAGTTTCCCGAAAATGACATTGCTCTTATTTCATGACTGTTGATTATTCTTCTCTATGTCACGATCCGCTGTGCTTATACATAAGCGCAGCCATTTCAATGTCAATTCTTTATTTAGGTAAACGTGAATCAATTTCCAAACTTCAGATATACTTAGATCAGGGTATCTTGAAACTTTCCCGGTCCTTCCTTCCGACATCGATATGGTCTCAAGAATGACTCCACATCCTGACCATAGTTCATAATTTCCCTTCTCATGTTGACATATCTAAAGTTTCTTGTGAAGGACAATCCTTTTTGTCTTTGCGGACATTTTTCAAGGTTTTATCACCACACAAAAATCTCGATATCTAGATTTGAAGAAAAGAAAAACATAAGAAATCCTCACAAAAAGTTCCCAACAACGGGCACTCTCTCCATCATTGTCAATCATAAAGTTATGAGCCAAAAGAAGGGTCCAACTTAAAAGACAAAGAGTGACCTGGCTGATCAGGACCACATTGTGGTTCTGCACCCAAATGCATATCAACGAGTACAGGGCCAGGCTGGAACGACATCCATTTGTATGTGAATCTAACTGCCGACATTTTCACGAATGAGACTTCCTCTTGAATGAAATTGAAGCAAAATCCGAAAGTTGAACGCTTCCTGAATTAGCAGTAAAACAGCTTCAGTAATGCCTCTCCAACTGAAGTTGAATACCTATAGCTTCAGCCTGTACAGTTTGCACAAACGATGGTGCATGTGAGAATCAAGTCACATCCTTGTGTTTGCTAGCCGCCATCACTCCCTTTTCTTCACTGACTATGAAAAACAGAACCCAAAGTCACAGCAACCCCCATGGGTTTTTGGTATCTGCAAACACCATTGAACAACTGGAGCCAAAACATTAATGGTAAGTACACAAAAGATGATAAAATACAACCATATTCTGCAGTTTTTGCCTGTTTCCCCTTCAGACCAGCTAGGCCTTCTTCCAGCCAATTGTTAGTATCTTTACAATTGGTTCCAACTAAAAAGTCACTCTCTTGTCGCACCATAACATAAGAGCAGAAATTCAGTCAAAGGCAAGACCACAGTCAGCAACCAAGCACGACCAAGCTCAGAAAGAGAACTTGCTGAGAAGAAATAAAATGTCAACGCAAAAAACAACTTATTATAGAAAAGAAAGAAGCAGCCATGTTACAGCCATAAGGACAGAAATGTGAAAGCAAAAAACCACACCCATACCTATCCAAAAAGAACAAAAACAATAAAAAAAATAAAGATTTTTATATTACCTCAGGTGTATTGAAGAACACAAACACTTGAGCAAAGGTCCAATGAATCTACCAACTAATGTTCTCAGCACCCAATCACTTGACCATTCAAGAAGCACCATCATTTCTTCCAGGCTTCGACATTCTTCACCCTGCATATTTACTGCCCATCTACTAACCACTACGCAGGATTACATCCTTCCATATGAATGCTTAACTTAAAAGCATACAGTTGCTTCAGTTTAAGGGTCAGAAATTTGTCCATAATGCACTACTCACCAATTAGGAATATAGCAAAAGACAACAAGTTTTCTTTGCAAAGAATTGAACTTTGAAATGGGTTGCTATTTTCAAATTTTTGCCCATAGGCTTTTAGTGCATGTTGTGCGCAAAAGATATACCTTCCTTTACCTGAAGTATTCGATGAAGTATTAGGATTTGGAATCGCACCGATGCTATCAAATCTCACGAAAGGATTTCTTTCCATTTTTAAGGTATGAGCATAAAAAAATTTGTTCTCAGCTTCATAGGAAACCAAAGAAAAGGAGTGGATATTAACCTCGAATCATTCAACCACAAAGGATCTGCAATCAATGCTAGAGACTTCAGCCTTCATGTCCTTCATCCCTTGGCAGGCACTTTTTTTTTTCTTGCTTTCTTTTGTCTTTGATTTTCTGTTGCTTTTTCTTGTTTTCCTTTTTTTTTTGCTTGTCTTCTTTGTTCTTTTGATTTTTTTTTTTTAGGCTGACCTTCACCTTTGAGGGAAATACCTCACCACCCTAAAGGCTACTACAAAACGCCATCTCCTTGATGGTTTTGTGTAGCTTTGTCACGTGTTATACCCACTTCAACTTGTGAGTTTCAACGAGACAAAATGTTCATAGGTTTTTATCTTCGTGGAATATACATAAATCACCTTTATGCATACCAGTACTCTCGATTACTAACCCAGAGGAACAACTACACTCGCCCTGAGCCCATCTCTCAACACTCATTTTGCTGCCTGCCAAGGTCTCAAAGAACACAAAGGCTTCAACCTTATCGCACTTTCATGTTTGATTCTTGGAGATGTTGATTGCAAAGGAGAATAGCATTTCCTAATCCTTGAGCTCCTCGACATCATTGAACTCATCTTCATAGCTCACACAAACAATTTTTCCAGTCTTCTCCTTCAATTGACTGACAGCAAGGGCTTGAAACTTCCTCCTCTACCCTCAAAGGAATACCTAAGACCAAGCAAAGGTACATCGTAGTGCAGCAAAATTGCTTTTTCAAAATAAAAAATTCTTGTCGTCAAGTGATATATTGCCTAGATTGTTTTCCCTTTTCCTTCAAAAAGAGTACGTTTATAAAACCAAGTGACCTATGGTTGGAAGTAGAAAAATGACTAGGATGGTTTTTGCAAACTAAACATCACAAGAAATCATTCCCCTTGAACTCCCCCTGAAAATATAGGGCTTTGTAATGGAAGAGTCCATAACAAGATGAATGCCTCAGACTTCTCCTATTATGAGGGTTCCTTGAGAAAAAGGGAAAAAAATCACTACGGAAAAAGGTTAATTGCAGCTCTCCTACCCCCCTAAAACACCACTTTCAAAGCTGAGGTGAAAGTTGAAGGCTGATAAGATGAACAGATGGATTTCATGGCCATGAAACTTAATTTGTAGGTGTAACTTTGAGGAATGGTCCGAGGGAAAGGTACTCTTTGCCTTCAAATTCATATAGAATAAATTAACTCAGATTTTGGAAGAGACATAACACACTAGAAATAAAAAACATGACAGTTCAATCCACTCAACCTAATCAACAACAGCAAGATTCAATCTACTTGCTGTCAAAAGCTAAGACATATACAACCGGTCTTCTAATTGCCACTGCAATTGGTAATGACGCAGATCTTCAAGTAAGTCAACAATTAATTCAAAATCAATCAGGAAAATTTATAGGAGCAAACCATCTCTTCTTCTTCTTTTTTTTTTTGAGAAACAATCCCCAACTTGACAAACATAACAAATCACACATAGCCAAGCTATGATACCATGTGAACAAACTGAATATCTCACAAACAAGCAAATCTATCACAGTTCTGAATCGCAAATTAATTTAATAAGAATCTCACAAACACGCAGATCTTTATTTAATTTGATGTATATGTATTCTTATATGTGTGTGTGTGTGTGTGTGTATTTACTTTGATACATACATACCCTAAGTACACTTAGCATATAGGTTTTAGTGTAAATATTTATTTTGTATTTCTAGTTCTATTATTTTTATATATTTTCCGTTTTATTTTGTCTTCGATCAAAATCAACTAGCTGTTGAAGGATCCAATAGTTCTATTTCGAGCCATTGGATAACCTCCAATAGCTAGCACGTAAGGTCTCTTTTATATATATAGGGGGTTGATCCCTTCTTGAAGACTATTCCTCTTTGAACTTTCCAGCATTCTTACAATAATTTTTAAGTGTTTCCAACATCATCCTCTCTTGTTTATTATCTCCCTTGTGAACCTAAATTTTAGTTTCCACATTACACTGAAATAAGTAAAAAAAAAAAAAGCAAACTTAACATTATGCATACACATTCACATGATTAGACAAATACTTCAACAAGGAAAACAACCATGCCATCGAGAATTAAAATAAAATATAGAATCTAAAATTGTCACTACAAGAAAACAAACATTTCTTTATGCAGACAATGCTTCACTAATTGTTATAAGTGACGGAGTCGACCCATCACAAAGCATGCCACTAGATATCCTGCTAGTGTTTCAATGATGAAGGAAGTGCATTACTGATGACCAGAGTTTCAATGATGTAGGAAGGGCATCACTGATTGGTCATTAGTGATGCAACTAATGCATGACTCACTAAACTTCAGCTATAATCATCACTATAATCATCAATAATGATCAAACATCAATAATAAGCCAATTTGCACAGAAAATATGATGCCCACAATTCCCATAGAGCAACTAAACATGAGGAACATGAAGTCAGCATGAAATAGAGGAGAAATCAATTAGCATAGAGCAAAAGCAAATTCTGCAATTATGGTGTGTAAAAAAATGCTCTTACTAGGGAGATATATTCTGCAACTCACTAATTCCCTTTATACCGCTCAGAAATATGCTTAGAAAACTTTAGCATTCACAGGAATGGCATCACCCATAAATAGCCAATCAATATAAAACACAGCCATGACAGGTTGCATAAGACGAAAAATTACCTAGTGCAAGAGTGCTAGTATAGCTAAACAATCTTCTATTCAACAATAGACTGACATTCACTCATATTGTAGTATTACCACATACACCATGAACACATATTCTGCTATCTACCAAGAAGCAACTACCAGTGAAATAACTAGCTTTGAGGCTATGCAAAATGGCAAGTTCCCAATCACACCTATCTAGCATACAGTCTAACATAAATAGACATTCTCCATCATGCAGCAGAAAGTGTAAACATTCAAAATCACAAATAGCAAGATCATGCACTTGGAAAAAAAAAAGAACACAAGTAACTGAAGCTGAACAGGGTCTTTCCATACCGCATCCACTAATGGAGCATATTCACGTGTGGCAGCTAGGAAGAAATTTTGTAGCTCAATCCCAATCAAGGCTTTGAGCGAAGGGTTTCTGATACCCTTGCTCAGAGTGAGGGTGGACGAGGGAACCCTCGCTTTGAGAACCATCGCTCTGAGCAATGGGCATCTGAAAACCTCGCTCTCGTTTTGAATGATGGGTTTCTGAAACCCTCGCTCAGAGGGTTCCCTTTGCTCGCCAGCGAGGGTGTCGCTCGGAGCGAAATTGAGAGAGAGCGAGAGAGAGGGGGCAGTACCTGGTGCGGCGGCCAGCGGGTTGCGTCGGTGCGGCAGTTGAAGGACGTAGATGAAGATGACGAGAGGGACTTAAATGGAAGAGAGTGAGGAGAGAAAGAAGCCGCAGTGAAATTCAAAACGCGCCTTGGGAAGGAGCCAAGAATTTCTTAAAGACGAGGACGATAGTGAAGATGAGGACGGCTCGAAGGAATTTTAGCCACAGCAGATCGCTTAGGGTTTGAAACCTTGAGTAACGAACAATTTCTCGAGGGAAGAAGAAGAAGAGGACGTTAGGGACGAGGACAATTGCATGAACAGGGACAAGAGAAGCTGCGATGGATTCTTGATTGGCGAAGGGAAGGGAGAAGCTGCGATGGATTCTTGATCGGCGACGGGGATGGAAAAGCTGTGATTGACTCTTGATCGGTGACGGAGATGGAAAAGCTGCGATTGATTCTTGATCGGTGATGGGGCGGGAGAAGCTTGGATGGATACTTCAACGGCGACGGGGCGGGAGAAGCGGCAGAGGAGGAGGCCTGCCTCTTTGCGACGTTCTTGAGGGCATCCGTCTCCAAGGACTCCAGGTCGTCGGCGTTCAGCCACTCGTTCTCCATCGCCCTTCTCTCCTTCTCACTCCCCCTCTGCTCACTCGTCTATTTTCTCGCTCTTTGAAGCCCCTCCCTTCTGCTTTTGGGTGGGGAGGCACACCTTCCCGTTTTGAGCGGGCCAGGCATGGGCATAGGCTAGTAGACATTCAAAACCCGAGCTCGGGCTCGACCCGACCCGATTCGGTTAAAATAAAAGAAATGTTTTTTAGATATGAAACATGGAATTTTAATATAAAATATATATTTAATAATAATATATATACCACTTTCAAAATAAAAATAAATAAATATTAAAAAAATATATCGAGCTCTCTAGAGCCATCCCCATATGTTATCGGGTCATATGTTATCGGATCGGTTTAAACCGGAGCTGGATCAAGCTGAGTACCTAATACTCGTCAAATACCGAGAATCACATTAAAAAATCAAGCAACTTTTTTAAAGCAAGCATGAATCTTTAGTTTATATGGATACAAATGGGACCAATGCATTTGTTTGATCCCTTATATCTAATCCAATGAGTTGAACTTGTAGTTACATCTTTAACGAATGATCTAAAAGATTGAAATCACAAGTTCGTATCAATATCAATACGAGAGAGATTTAATTGATTCATTTGATCACACATATTTAGTTGAATGTGGTTAACTTGTTGTTACATTCACATTGAATGTTTTAGTGGATTGAAATCTCAAGTTTGTATGAAAATGAATGAGATTCAACTCATTCATATGATCCCTTATTGTTATTCTAATTAACTTATTATAATGTTTATAATGACTGATTTAAAAGATTAAAATCACTAGTTTATATAAATACAAAGGGACCAATGCATTTATTTGATCCTTTGTAACAAATCCAATGAGTTAAACTTGTAGTTACATCTCTAACAAACGTTCTAAGAGATTCAAATCACAAGTTCGTATCAATACCAGAGAAATTTAATTGATTCATTTGATCACACATATTTAATTGAATGTGGTTGACTTGTTGTTACATTCACATTGAATGATTTAGTGGATTGAAACCACAAATTTGTATGAAAATGAATGAGATTCAACTCATTCATATGATTCTTTTTTGTTAATCTAATATGTTTCACTTGTTATAATGTCTATAATGAATTATTTAAATGATTAAAATCCCTAGTTTATATATACACAAATGAGTCCAATGCATTTGTTTGGTCCCTTGTATGTAATCCAATGAGTTTAACTTCTTGTTACATCTATAGTGAACCATTTAAAGGATTGAAATCACAAGTTCCTATCAATACGATTTGGATTTAAGTGATTCTCTTGATCACACATATTTAATTGAATGTGCTTAACTTGTTACATTCATGTTGAATGATTTAGTGGATTGAAATCACAAGTTTAAAAGAAAATTAATGAGATTCAAGTGATTCATTACTCACTTATATTTAATTCAATGCGTCTCACTTGTTATTAGATCCATAATGAATGATTTAAATGATTAAAATCACAAGTTTGTATGAAAATGAATGTGATTCATCTCATTCATATGATGCCTTTTAATTAATCTAATATGTTTCACTTGTTATAATGTCTATAATGAATCATTTAAATGATCAAAATCTTTAGTTTATATGGATACAAATGGGACCAATGCATTTATTTGATCCATTATATCTAATCCAATGAGTTGAACTTGTAGTTACATATCTAACGAATGATCTAAAAGAATGAAATCACAAGTTCGTATCAATATCAATACGAGAGAGATTTAATTGATTCATTTGATCACACATATTTAATTGAATGTGGTTAACTTGTTGTTATATTCACATTGAATGATTTAGTAGATTGAAATCTCAAGTTTGTATGAAAATGAATGATATTCAACTCATTCATATGATCCCTTATTGTTAATCTAATTAACTTGTTATAATGTTTATAATGAATGATTTAAAAGATTAAAATCACTAGTTTATATAGATACAAAGGGACCAATGCATTTATTTGATCACTTGTAACAAATCCAATGAGTTGAACTTGTAGTTACATCTCTAACGAACGTTCTAAGAGATTCAAATCACAAGTTTGTATCAATACCAGAGAAATTTAATTGATTCATTTGATCACACATATTTAATTGAATGTGGTTGACTTGTTGTTACATTCACATTGAATGATTTAGTGGATTGAAACCACAAATTTGTATGAAAATGAATGAGATTCAACTCATTCATATGATTCTTTTTTGTTAATCTAATATGTTTCACTTGTTATAATGTCTGTAATGAATTATTTAAATGATTCAAATCCCTAGTTTATATGTACAGAAATGAGACCAACACATTTGTTTGGTCCCTTGTGTGTAATTCATTGAGTTTAACTTCTTGTTACATCAATAGTGAATATTTTATGGGATTGAAATCACAAGTTCCTATCAATACAATTTGGATTTAAGTGATTCTTTTGATGACACATATTTAATTAAATGTGTTTAACTTGTTACATCCAAGTTGAATGATTTAGTGGATTGAAATCACAAGTTTGAAAGAAAATTGATGAGATTCAAGGGATTCATTACTAACTAATATTTAATCTAATGTGTCTCACTTGCTATTACATCTATAATGAGTGATTTAAATTATTGAAATCACAAGTTGGTATGAAAATGAATGTGATTCATCACATTCATATGATCCCTTTTAGTTAATCTAATATGTTTCACATGTTATAATGTATATAACGAATCATTTAAATGATCAAAATCTCTATTTTACATGGATACAAATGGGACCAACGCATTTGTTTGATTCCTTTTGTCTATAATAAATGATTTAACAAATCCAATGAGTTGAACTTGTAGTTACATCTGTAACGAACGATCTAAGAGATTGAAATCACAAGTTGGTATCAATACGAGTGCGATTTAATTATTTCAATTGATCGCACATATTTAATTGAATGTGGCTCACTTGTTGTTACATTCACCTTGAATGATTTAGTGGATTGAAATCACACATTTGTATGAAAATGAATGAGATTCAACTCATTCATATGATCCCTTTTGGTTAATATAATGTGTTTCACTGGTTAAAATGACTATACAGAATTATTTGAATGATAAAAATCAATAGTTTATATGTATACAAATGAGACCAATGCTTTTGTTTGATCCCTTGTATCTAATCCAATGAGTTTAACTTCTTGTTACATCTATAGTGAAAGATTTAAGAGATTGAAATCACAAGTTCCTATCAATACGAGTGGGATTTAAGTAATTCTCTTGATCACATATATTTAATCACAAGTTTAAAAGAAAATGAGACCGATTCAAGTGGTTCATTGCTCCCTTATATTTATTCTAATGTATCTCACTTGTTATTACATCTATAATGAATGATTTAAGTGATTGAAATCACAAGTTTGTATGAAAATGAATGTGATTAATCTCATTCATATGATCCCTTTTAATTAATCTAATATGTTTCACTTGTTATAATGTCTATAATGAATGACTTGAATGATCAAAATCTTTAGTTTATATGGATACAAATGGGACCAATGCATTTGTTTGATCCCTTATATCTAATCCAATGAGTTGAACTTGTAGTTACATCTTTAACGAATGATCTAAAAGATTGAAATCACAAGTTCGTATCAATATCAATACGAGAGAGATTTAATTGATTCATTTGACCACACATATTTAATTGAATGTGGTTAACTTGTTGTTATATTCACATTGATTGTTTTAGTGTTTTGAAATCTCAAGTTTGTATGAAAATGAATGAGATTCAACTCATTCATATGATCCCTTATTGTTAATCTAATTAACTTGTTATAATGTCTAAAATGAATGATTTAAATGATTAAAATCACTAGTTTATATAAATACAAAGGGACCAATGCATTTATTTGATCACTTGTAACAAGTCCAATGAGTTGAACTTGTAGTTACATCTCTAACGAACGTTCTAAGAGATTCAAATCACAAGTTCGTATCAATACCAGAGAAATTTAATTGATTCATTTGACCACACATATTTAATTGAATGTGGTTGACTTGTTGTTACATTCACGTTGAATGATTTAGTGGATTGAAACCACAAATTTGTATGAAAATGAATGAGATTCAACTCATTCATATGATCCTTTTTTGTTAATCTAATATGTTTCACTTGTTATAATGTCTATAATGAATTATTTAAATGATTAAAATCCCTAGTTTATATATAACAAATGAGTCCAATGCATTTGTTTGGTCTCTTGTATGTAATCCAATGAGTTTAACTTCTTGTTACATCTATAGTGAACCATTTAAAGGATTGAAATCACAAGTTCCTATCAATACGAGTAGGATTTAAGTGATTCTCTTGATCACACATATTTAATTGAATGTGCTTAACTTGTTACATTCATGTTGAATGATTTAGTGGATTGAAATCACAAGTTTAAAAGAAAATTAATGAGATTCAAGTGATTCATTACTCACTTATATTTAATCTAATGTGTCTCACTTGCTATTAGATCCATAATGAATGATTTAAATGATTGAAATCACAAGTTAGTATGAAAATGAATGTGATTCATCTCATTCATATGATCCATTTTAGTTAATCTAATATGTTTCACTTGTTATAATGAATGATTTAAATGATTGAAATCACAAGTTAGTATGAAAATGAATGTGATTCATCTCATTCATATGATCCATTTTAGTTAATCTAATATGTTTCACTTGTTATAATGTCTATAATGAATCATTTAAATGATCAAAATCTGTAGTTTACATGGATACAAATGAGACTAATGCATTTGTTTGATTCCTTATGTTTCTAATGAATGATTTAACTAATCCAATGAGTTTAACTTGTAGTTATATCTCTAACGAACGATCTAAGATATTGAAACAACAAGTTGGTGTCAATACAAGTGAGATTTAATTGATTTATTTGATCGCACATATTTAATTGAATGTGGTTCACTTGTTTTTACATTCACGTTGAATGATTTAGTGGATTGAAATCACACGTTTGTATGAAAATGAATGAGATTGAACTCATTCATATGATCCCTTTTGGTTAATCTAATATGTTGCACTTGTTATAATGTCTATAATGAATTATTTGAATGATTAAAATCAGTAGTTTATATGTATACAAATGAGACCAATGCATTTGTTTGATTTCTTGTATTAAATCCAATTAGTTTAACTTCTTGTTTCATTTATAGTGAAATATTTAAGGGATTGAAATCACAAGTTCTATCAATACGAGTGTGATTTAAGTGATTTTCTTGATCACACATATTTAATCACAAGTTTTAAAGAAAATGAAAGAGATTCAAGTGGTTCGTTGCTCACTTATATTTAATCTAATGTGTCACACTTGTTATTACATCTATAATGAATTATTTATGTAATTGAAATCACAAGTTTGTATGAAAATGAATGTGATTCATCTCATTTATATGATCCCTTTTAGTTATTCTAATATGTTTCACTTGTTATAATGTCTATAATGAATGATTTAAATAATCAAAATCTTTAGTTTATATGGATACAAATGGGACCAATGCATTTGTTTGATCCCTTATATCTAATCCAATGAGTTGAACTTGTAGTTACATCTCTAACGAATGATTTAAGAGATTGAAATCACAAATTCGTATCAATACGAGAGAGATTTAATTGATTCATTTGATCACACATATTTAATTGAATGTGGTTAACTTGTTGTTATAGTCACATTGAATAATTTAGTAGATTGAAATCGCAAGTTTGTTTGAATATGAACGAGATTAAACTCATTCATATGAATTCATATGATCTCTTTTGGTTAATCTAATATGTTTCATCCATATAGAATGATTTAAGAGATTAAAGTCACAAGTTCCTACCAATACGAGTGACATTTAATTGATTATTTCTATCACACATATTTAACATATAGAATGACTTAGTGGATTGAAATCACAACTTTAAAAGAAAATAAATGAGATTCAAGTGATTCATTTGCTCACTCATAACTAATCTAATGTGTCTCTCTTCTTATTTCATCTATAATGATCGATTTAAATGACTAAAATTACAAGTGTATATGTATACAAATAGGATCTATGCATTAGTTTGATCCCTTGTAGCTAATCCAATTAGTTGAACTTGTTGTTACATATATAATAATGATTTAAGGGATTGAAATCACAAGTTTGTATCATAAAAGTGAGACTTATTTGATTCATTTGAACACACATATTAAATTGAATGTGTGTAACATGTTGTTACATTCATATTTAATGATTTAGTGGATTGAAATCACAAGTTTAATTGAAAATGAATGAGATTTAAGTGATTCAATTGCTCACTTACAATAAATTTAATGTGTTTCACATGTCATTACATCTATAATTAATGATTTAAATGGTTGAGATCACAAGTTTATATGGATGCAAATGGGATCTATGCATTAGTTTGATATCTTACAGTTAATCCAATGAGTTGAACTTGCAGTTACATCTATAATGAGCGATATAAGATATTGAAATCACAAGTTCGGATCAATACGATAGAGATTTAATTGATTCATTTAATCACACATACTTAATTGAACGTGGTTTACTTGTTATTACATCTACATTGAATGATTTAGTGGATTGAAATCAAGTTTGTACCAAAATGACTGAGATTCAACTCATTCATATGATCCCTTATTGTTAATTTAATATGTTTAACTTGTTATAATGTCTATAATGAATAATTTAAGTGATTAAAATAACTAGTTTATGTGGATACAAATGAGACCAATGCATTTGTTTGATCCCTTTAACTAATCCATTGAGTTGAACTTGTAGTTACATTTCTAATGAACTATTTAAAACTTAGGCTAGATAGCATGGCTCTAGCCTAAACCATTTCTGCTGCAGTTTGAGCCATAGCTCTGTTTTTGGATTCTACACTAGATCTTGACACCACACTTTGTTTTTTGCTTCTCCACGATATAAGGTTGCCTCCCACAAATACACAGAATCCTGCGGTACATTTCCTGTCTTTGACTGAGCCAACATAGTCAGCATCACTATAGGCTTCCACTTCTAGGGTCTTGCCTTTTGTGAACAAAAGGCCTTTGCCCGGAGACGATTTCAGATATTTGACCATCATCAAAGCAGCATCACAATGAACTTTTCTGGGTTTTTCATAAATTGACTTAGCTTCCCCACTGCAAAGTTAATGTCTGGTCTGGTCACAGTAACATAGAGGAGTATTCCAATAAGAGATCTATATGATCAAGAATCCACTAATTCTCCTTGGTCATCATGAAGATATATGTGTGGATTCATAGATAGATTAGCCGGTTTAGCTCCTAGCATCCTAGTGTCATGCAATAAATCAAAAACATACTTCTGTTGAGAGAGAACGACACCATCCTTATTACGAGCAACCTCTATTCCCAAGAAATAATGTAGTAGACCAAGATCTTTCATCACATAGTGTTTTTGAAGAAACAGCTTTGCATCAGAAATGTCTTGATCGGAGTCGCCTGTTAAGATAATATCATCAACATAAACCACTAGAACGGTTATACCCCTAAAAGTCTTCTTGATAAACAGAGAATGATCAAGAGGAGATCTCGCAAAGCCACACTTTGAACCACCTTGGAGAACTTGTGAACCACGCATGATGACTCTGCTTGAGTCCATAAATAGCTTTCTTCAGTTTGCACACTTTTCCACACTCTCCCTGTCATTCAAACCGTGGTGGTTGTTGCATATAGACCGTCTCATCAAGATCACCATACAAAAATGCATTTTTGACATCAAGCTGATACATGTGCCAGTCATGGTGTACAACCACTAAAATGATAAGATGAATGATTCCCAACCGAGCAACTAAAGAGAAAGTCTCAAAGAAATCCACCCCGTAAGTCTGTGTGTAGCCCTTAGCAACCAACTGAGCTTTGTATCGTTCCACAGAACCATCAAAATTATATTTAACTGTGAATACCCACTTGGAGCCAACAATGTCACAATCAAGAGGAGGATCAACAAGTTCTTAGGTGCCTCGCTGAACTAATGCATTCATCTCATCTTGCATAGCTTGTCTCCACTGGGTATCTAATAAAGCATGCTGATGACATGTAGGAACTATATGAACAGTCATAGCTTGAATAAACTGTTGCATACTTTTACCCACGTCGTCAGTAACACAAAATGAGATATAAGATGCAGAGTACATTGTCGCTTGCCTTTGTGAAGAACAATAGATAAGTCTTGACAGGGATCAGACGGACTAAGGCTACTCATTTCAAATGAACGTACCTCCTGGGAAGCGGTTGGCGAAGGATCATGAGAAGGCTCCTGTCGATGTGTGTAGACCAACAAAGGATCAAAAAACTTGGACACTACAGTGGGAGAGTCTTTAGAAGGAGATTCAAAAGGGAATGACTCAAAGGAATATGAGGAATAGGTAGTGGGTCTGGTGAACATGGCAATATCTTGCTAACATTCTTGTCATTCGAGTAAGTTTGTTTCCAAAAATCCCACATTTGTTTGGCAGATGTATAAAATGCAATAGTAGATGTAATCTGTGGTTACACGCTATTCATGATCCAAGACATGACAATATTATTATCTTCCTTCCATGAAACATATTTCCCACCCTTTTACACATGCTTATCTTCTTCTATAACATACTCCTTCCGATGTCCAATCACAGACATAATAATCACATGGGATCAAATCCCATAGTTAGATCCATCTGACTTTACAGTAGAACCATAAGAGAATGAATTTCCTCCACTTTTAACCTCATAAGAGAAATCAGTTCTGGGATTTTTCAGTCATCGCAAAACTATTCATAAGAGATCAACCACCAACATCACACAACAATAACAATGTATGTATGTATATATATATATATATATATATATAGAGAGAGAGAGAGAGAGAGAGAGAGAGAGAGAGTGCGACCGATCGGCAATATAAAAGTCCAACACCACACAGCAGAGGTAAACATTATCAAGTAGTACACAACACTTCTCCCAAACAAATTATGCACAACCAGATAGTAGAATTGAATAATATCATGAGGAGAAAGCAGCCCTTCTTAAAAAAAAATTACCTCCATAGCAGACCCATGACAGAAGAATGCTGTAACGTCACGACAGTAGAAACTAATCCACAGTTGCTAGTTTCTGTGATTACAACTACTAGTTTTTGCTTTTTTTTTGCCGTTTAGGAGACAAAAACTAAAACTGCTGCTGTTTTTAGTCTCCTATCGACAAAATCTCTGCTTCTTGCTGCTTGCTGCTGTTTTTAGTCTCCTATCGACAGAATCTCTGCTTCTTGCTGCTTGCTGCTGATTTTAGTCTTCTATCGACAGAATCTTTGCTTTCTGCTGCCTGTTTACACTTTCAGAAAATTGAAAACTACTGCTGTTTTAAGTCTCCTCACACACCATCGGCATAATATTATCCACCCTTTTACAATAACTCAACTATCATCACGCCTTAAACATCACAAAGAAAAAACAGATCTGATCCACCTGATCTGCTGGTCCTCATACCAAACAACAGGCATGAGCCCCACTTAAGGATCTGATCACGCCTTCCACATAGGCGTGATCAGTCCCTCTCCATGCAGCACACCCAACTTTTATCTCCTTACTGCCTCCCTGTTGGTGGGTAAGAAGAGATAAAGATGGGTGACGGGAAGAGGAAAGAGGAAGGAAGTCGCTGGAAGAGGAAGTCATCGGAAAACTTACTTGATTGTTGCCGCAGAACCTGGCTCTGATACCATGTTGCAGTCGTGACACTTGGAGAGAGAAAAGTTCTCTGTTCTTTAACCCTAATCTCCCTTATAAAAGAGATTAGGGTAGAAAAGAGATTTATAGATTACATCAATGAAAAATAAAGAAATTATTAAAGAGATCTTATAACTCTTTAATATTACGAAGAGCCACCTAGAAACATAAACTCTTCTAATTCAACAACATAGTCTGATTATCCCCTCAACGTTCCCTAGTAGTGCAAATATATTTTACATTTATCTATTTTTTGTGTTTTTTTATTGTGTTCTATTTTTAAATTGCTGTAATGCTTAAGGCTAGTGAGGTGTAGTCTCTTGTTTCTTTGGTGCATGTGATCAACTTACTTTGGTGTTAGTCCAAGGTAATGTTTCACCCTCTATTGTGATTACCAAGTAAACAAGGCAAGAAAATTACTTTATGAGATGTGATTCACTCTAAAAAATTCTGTTTGCAATTATTAATGTTGTATGGAAATGTTAATTCATGCATTACAAACTTGTCATCTAGGGCATTGTTTACACTGCACGTGGAACATTCATGGACTTTTCTGAACTGTTAATTATGTTGCTTTCAACAATTGCAAGGTTATGTTATTTTGGCAATTACCACCTCACTGTAGACTCTGGCTGGCTTCTCCAGCATTACCTACTAATACAAGAACCTTGTACATTTTATCTATGATTCATTAGTTTACTTACATTTGATTGTTCATGTAATTGGTAGTGCTAAATTTATCAGATATTGTCTCTTGGTTTAGTGTTACGTGTGTTGGTCCACTTCCCATTGATTATTATCTCCATGAAAACATGTAAAAGAAAAAGGAGAAATAATTAAAACATAATCGATGATCATTTATCTATTGAAATCAATCGGTCCACAATTCAATGATTCTCAGTTCTCAATGTTACATTATTTTTAATTATTGAAATCTTGCGAATTCATGAAAATTTGTGAGGAAACCTCTGTACAACCTTGGTGGCTATTTGGGTTGGACGTCCTTTCTACCTGGCTGCTTGTTTTCACTTACAAATGATGTTTAGCAAATTAAGTCCTGCAGGATAAGCAGTAGTGGGGATGAAGAAGGAATAAACTGCCTCCAATCAACGGAATGAAACACCTAAGTATTCTTAAGCAAGCTGAAAGTGGTGGAAAAATACTGTGGGCTGCAAAAATAACTTTGTCACCATGGACTATGCTCATCTATCACTTTTATGACAAACTAGTAATATATCATTGGGATTTTCTACCAAGTAAACTGGATGCATATTTGTTATGGATTTGTATAGATCCCAAATGGGGTTGCAGATCTGCACTAGCATTTCATAATCATTTGCACTATATTTTCAGTTTGAAAATACCCATATGGTATAACTTTAACAAAATATGATGAACAACCAAGTTCAATGCAGCAAAATATATGTTGTGCAGCCAAAGCTTTATTTCAACTTACCGTGCTACCACATGCTGTTCTTAATGGTAAAGTTGTGAGTGGCCTTCGTAATTAGCAATCAGCAGTAATTCTTGTTCAGGCAATTTGCTAGAGCTTTCAATGTATTTCTGTGTATTGTTCATTCTTTATGTCCATAGGCAATTCGTCTGTAAGTTTGGAACAATACTTGTCAGCTATAACTGGTAAACACCTTTTCAAATACATATTTTGTGTAAAATTCTTGGTTTAGGTTCTCATATCATGCTCTCTTCTTATTTATTGATAATTAAGGTTTGACTCTTTATTAGCATCTGTTAGAAATTGGCGTTAAACCCTACTCCAACTGTTCAGTCATCACTCTAGTTGGATTTATTTTTTCCCACTCCAAATCCAACATCAGCTCCATATGAAACTAGGAATTCACAACTGATCTAATTTTATGGACAGATATTTTCTGTATCTAACACCGAACTCACTCAGCAGTTGGACTGTGTATTCATGAAATTCACTCCTTTTGCAGCTCCCTTACAGGTAGAATAAGCCCTTCATCTTGTTGTTTCCATGATCTTTGGCATGCCTTCCTTTTTGCCAGCTTTAAATCATGCCCGGAATCGCGAGAAGAAAATTGAAGGTTTGGCAATTAGGTGAATGTATATCTGGCCGTTATAAAACGATAATCTCCATTAGCCAAAAAAGTCCAGTTACATGATTTCCTGTAGGTTGGTCCAGGTTGAACATTTATTATATGAGTTGTTATCTCAATGCTTGGTGAAATCTCATCAGACTGCATATGCTTTGATGCTTATGTCCACGATGCCTTACAGTTCCGAATTTGTTTATGATCATTCTCCACACCATTGGTCTCCATAATCTCCTCTAATTCCTTCTCTATTGCTGTATTGCACATTAAAACGGTGCTCAAAAGGGATAGAATTTTTATTATATATGTGCGTAACTGCTTACTCTTAGACGCTTTTGTTATGATCAGTTTGGTGGTTTCAACGACGGCACTAGAAGGGAAGTCAAAACTGCTAGCCTCATAATCATTACTCCGGAATCTAGAAAATGCTAATATGTGATCTCTGGTGATGGTTTTCTCTTTAGATGCCTATCCTGTTAAAAATAATAATAATAATAATAAAATAAAATAAATAAAAAAAAACTTAGTATTTGTCATTGTAGCTGTAATTGACGTGTGGACATGGTAACAGCAGCTTCACAAAAGAAACTCAACGAGGCATGCTTGAATGTGCAGATGCAGCAAACCGACTCGCTGCCCTTAGGTTGGTTTTCACAAATATTGAAGACGGTATTAAGGAGGCTGTGGACAGTTTGCGGGACAGCTCAGGCTCCCTTGCCTCTTCTTGATTGGCCGGTTGCTGTTTTTCGTTTGAGCGGATTGTTTGTCAAGTTTGCATGTCGACCTTTTATTAAGCATTTAAAAGAAAAGTTTATTATCCTGACAAAGTAAAACATTTGCTCATATAAGTTGACGCGTGTATAGACCAGTCTTCTGCTCCTCGACTTCCAATCAAGGGCTTCTTCTGAATGAGGTGCTCATTTCTTCTAATGTTTACCGGTAGATGATTTTTCTTTGCCCAAAATCGCTACATTCTTCAGCGATATCGTCAAATTTTTATAGCTTTTTTCGTTTGTCATGGAAGCGATCCAGATTTGTTGCATCACATTAAGCGGCGTAGTCTTACTCTCAAGTCTCCACAGCAAAAGTTGGGAGTATCTATGCGGAGGACCTTTTCACCGTGCCCTTCTTTCCACAAAAAAAAGAAAAGAAAAAAGAAACAACGAGTTACGGTACTGATTTTTGAAGGGTGAGGCCCACGGGAAGTTGTCATTATGCTCGATAGCCGAGCAGTTTGGAGGACCAGACTCGCTAAAGCACGGGAATCTGGCAAGGAATAAAAACCACGTCATGTTGTAGAGGTGGACACCAAATACAGACGGCAAATTTGGAGTTGAGAGCGCAGAAGGCTGATGTAGCAAGGCTATCAAAGGCGCTTCCGCAAGATTATGGCATTTGATTCGTCGCATTTTGGGATGCCTGTGCATGCTCCCCTACCCCACTTTTCCTCTCTCTCTCTCTCACGTCCTTTATCTTTGGCACGTGAAAAAAGCAGTTTTGGCAGTCTTTGTTACATGGCATTTTTCAGGAAAAGGGGGGGTCAGATTCCACAGCGGGCAGTGCACCTACCATGTGCTTCTCCTTCCATAACAACTCATTTTAGCTAACTCCATTCATTGCCTCGTGATCTCTACCTGTGAACAGGCAAGTATTTATCCCGCACCCACGTTGAAGCATTTGGCGCTTCTCTTTTTTTTTCTCTCTTCATATCTACATTTTTTCTTATTGGCAGTTGACTTGTTCATCCTTATTTTAGGAAACAGACAAATGCACGCCCATTTTATCCATTTCAATTTTTTTTTTTTGAATGGAGAGGATACAAATGTTTTTCTAAAAAAAGCAAAAAAAAATGAATAAGATGAACTAATGTTTAGGTAATCTTTTAAGCAGACGATCTTATTTTGCTGATAACATGACTTTGGAATGCTGCTAGAGATGAGCGAGGAATGGATTTCTATATATACTTGCCATCAGGCAGCCCTCTCTTTCTTTCTCTCTAGCCATAAATAAAATATGTCAAAAGCATAGTGGAAGTTGCGGGGCGCACGTTACATCGCCCAAAGCCTGCACATGAAACTGCCGGGAGGAACAGAATCATTGACGTTGCACGTGCTTTGCTTCCATAAACACTGAGTTCTTTGGGGGGCTGAAGAACCATAATCTATCTATCTCCTTTCTTTTTCCAACTTCAATCGATGTGGGAACAGTGCACAGTAGTAGTGTAGTACCGAAACATGAGTAAAACGGAGGCCTGCAGAAGCTGGTAAGAACTGAAGCTATTTCTTCTTCCCCTGCCATCACGTTCTACTACTACTGCCACCACCACCATCGTCCTGTTTCCATGTGTTTTAGCCTTTCAGGGCTTTTATTAAGCTGTTGGTGGCGGCGTGGCCGTCGGTCGATGTGCGTAGGTCTATAAGCGAGGAATCCCTGAGAAGGTACGTCCACTACGCTAGTGAGAGTTGCATACAGGACCTCCTATCGGCGTCTGACCCTTCCAAAGTGGACGGATGGAAGGTTGTCGCTCTCAATGCCGGCGGAGTCGAGATTTCCAAGAGAGACTCCTCTGGCTCTCACCCCGTCTTTCGCAGTCGTTGGCTGCTCAGATCCGTCTCCGCTCAGCAGTTCATAACCGTAGCCAATGCAATAGATGCCGCAAGAGTGAGTTTCTGAACCCTTCATGCTTCTTACTCACTTTCCCATTTTCTTTCCCCTCTTTCACCTTTTTCTTTGCTTTTGTAAATAAACCGACGAGTACTGAGGACAACGAAAATGAGACGTGAATTTGATGATCGGAGAGAGTCTCCGAAAGGAAAGGTTCATAATTTTCCATTTGTAACATAGCATATGCATATGATCCGCATGGTTTCTATGTCATGTTTCAGCAATGGGATCCTGATCTGGTGGAAGCCAAGTACATAAAGGATCTTAATGACAATCTCAGCATCATCGCTCTCAGGTTCGGCGATGCTTCCAAACCACTTTTCAAGAATCGGGAGTTCATCGTCTACGAAAGGAGGGAGACTATGGCCGACGGTACCCTGGTGATTGTCCTTCCTCCTTATTGTCATTCTCTCTCTCTCTCGCTCTCTACTGTACCCATCAAAGCAGAAAATGAAAAGCGCATGCTTCCGTCCATGGTGTGCATTAATGTAATCAAGCTGATGTCTGTTTCTTGGTGTATTAACACAGGTTGTGGCGGTGGCGTCGTTGCCGAAGGAGATCGCGGCTGGGTTGCAGCCGAAGAGGGGCAAAGCGATCAGGGGATTGCTTCTTCAGTCGGGTTGGGTAGTTGAGAAGGCCGACGACGATGCCTGCCTGGTCACCTACGTCCTGCAGGTACCCAAACCCAACCCAGCTAATCTGAATTTAGTTGAATAATTGATGAGTCACTTTGGCTTAGCTCTCTTCTTGTAACTATTTTTTTCTCTTCATATTTCGTCTAAAATTTAGATCCACGGGGCTGGCTGCTTTCGTGCAATTCACATATTCATTCTGACATTTGGTAAAATGATTGACCAGTATCCTTATGATTTACAAATCATATACTTTCTATCGATGACATTATGTCACTTTTACTAAGAACATCATCTTTGATAAAACGAGAATATAAAGTTTTATTTTGCTTATGAAATGACATGCTCATGGTGAAACTGTCTTACCGACTTCGTTGCATCCCCATTTGTTTCGCCTCGATCGTTTCGGGCCTACCTTGTCCCCGCAATTTTAGAAAGGGGATCATCTTTTCTGATTTTCCTGATTCAGACCTCACGTTTCATGAAAACTGCCAAATAAGGGCCTGCAGGAGCTTCCGTTTTCTTGCTTTAGTTAAAACATTCTAAAATATCAAGGATACAATTAAAATTCGCACGTAGTAGTAAAGGTAAAACAGCATGGACGACTGAGGGAGACGTAATTGACATATTCACTAATTTCTGAAAAAGTGGACAGCACGCTGAAGTAATATTCCTATACTTGCATGGGAACTAACAAGGACTATTTTAATAGATGAACTTAACATCAAATAGTAATTCTGGACAAACATAAACCAAAACAGCGCAATATGGAATAGAACAACTTGTCAATTTTATATATATATATATATATATATATATATATATATATATATATATATATATATATATATATATATATAAAATATCGGTCGATACAACATCTTAGAAAATTAGATCTAACTTCTCCTTTTCAGAAAGTCTCTGTTTTCCTAATTGACTTGTAAAGATAGATAAACAGAGGCGTCACGAGTTTTCCCCATCGGTTGTCCGGTGTGTGACGATTACATTTAAAAAATCTAACCCCATATATAAATAGGTGTTACAAAGAAAATAATCAAGATTAGATATGTAGATCGGATTTTATAAGCCATAAAAACTAATCAGACTATTTAGGCTACGGATATATATCGGGCGTTGCTAATTTCATGATTAATCAACACCATCGTTGTGTGCATGCATGGGAAAACAATGCGCATTGATGAAAGCAAGCGAGGAGATAACCCCTGTTTGTATGTGTTATTTTTCTGGCAGCTAGATCCTGCTGGTTGGTTACCCAAGTTCTTGGCAAACCGGCTCATCACAAAGCTTGTCATGATCATCGACGACCTGAAGAAACTGGTTGAAGAATGCCGGCCCGTTGATGGTAGTTCCCCTTCCTCATGACCATCATCACTTTCAGCCACCTTGTAAACAAGGACCATGTACCATGTGCAGCCTGCCAGTGCCATGCTTGTCCTTGTCGTCATATACGCATTACTCAATATAGTGTGTGCTTGTATACATAAGCAGAATGTAGTGTATGCACACTGACTATACATAAGCAACTTGGCTTACTGTCAGCTCACGCAGACATGATAACAAAGCCCAATTGAGTGAGAGTCTACAGAGAGAAAACAACCCCCTAAGCCGCATCAGTATTTGAACAAGGTTTCTTTTCCAGTGTCTTTTACACTTTTGTAGGGGCTCAGGAGAGAGCATTTCAATCTTTCGAGTACCTCATCACCTTGTTTTTGTTTTAAGGCACCAACGTAATGTATATTTGAGGCGGCAAGCAGCCATGAACTTTTTAAAGAAGGTGAAGCAAACCTCCCCAATTGATTGTCTGAATCAAGTGAAGTAACCGAAAGACAATGAGATCCAACTGCTGACGTTTTGAAATTCTTTGTGATCAATCAGTGCTTCCAACAAAATATGGCTCCAGCTCCAAGTTCATGAAATGGGACCGAAGTGACAAATAATTCAAAGAATTCAATAGGTGTTTGCTTATATGCATGCAAGATTTGACTACCTGTCTTCGGACCAGTCAATTAGGTGACATGCTTCGCTTTCTTTTCTGGTCCAGAAGTCTGGATTGCAGATTCATATGATCTTTTCTTGCCTTCAAAACACCCTCAAGTGTAGGGTGAGGCGTCCACTTCGCACCAATGCTGGCCTCACATGTGATGCTTAATGCATCCGTTTCCAGGCTCAATGTGTTTGTTCTTTTAGCTTTTTTATATTTTTAAGAAAAAATTACAGAAAGGCGTTCAACTTTTGGACAAATGACCGCCCAACTTTTGATTGTAACATGCAGGCGCCAAGTTTCACAGAAAACCTTAAATTACCCCTTCCTAGTTCATACCCAAAATATCTCAATAATAATAAAACGTATAAAAATAGTATCCCTGTGCCTGCTGTCCGGCGAGGGCCTTGCGAGTTGCGAGACAACGAGAGGGAGCCGGTGGAAACAGTAACGGATTACTCATGGAGATCTTCAGGCTTGCTGTGTGAGAAGGAACTTCGTCTCCTTGCCGCTGCCGCTGCTAGCTGCTGTGGTAGCACCTCCCCACCCCTCTTTTCACCTCCTCTTATCCATGTACTGCCGATGGTGTTGCCTCCATTACGCTCTCCCATCTTTCAGTGTTGTAACCCTCTTCTTCTCCACCACAACTTCATCACATCACGCTCTCCCCATCTGTCAGTGTTGTATCCTCTTCTTCTCCACCACAAGTTCATCACATCACGCTCTCCCCATCTGTCAGTGTTGTAACCCTCTTCTTCTCTATCACAGCTTCATCACATTACACTCTGTTGCTCTAACTCCTGAAGTGGAGGAGCTCGTGAGATCGTGTGAAGCTCGCGGGAAGATGCGAGACTTGAGGGAGTGGTTTTCAAGTCGTGTGTGTGCAGTTCCAAAGTAATGGAGGAAGATGCGAGACTTGAGGGAGTGGCCAGCGGTTTCCAAGTCGTGGGGAGTTAGAAAAGAAATGGAGGAAAAACGTGACTCCCAAGGCACTAAACTTAAGCATTAAGTTTTTCAGTTTTTTTTCAAGAAAAAGTTTTTTTCTCTTTTACTCCAACTCTCTACCCGTGAAGCTCTCCTTTTCTCTCTTCTCCCTCACTCTCTCTCTAGCTCTTTTACTCTCTCTCTCCTGCCATCCTTGCTCCCCTTTCTCTCTCTCTGCCCGAGGGTTACTCCACCTCTCTTCGCATTCCCTCTTTAGTGTGTCTCTCCATTCTGCCATTTCCAGAAGGGAGGCTGACAATAGCACACCTTTATTGAGGTCGTAGCGTTCAAGCCACTCGACATCCTTGAAGAAGGATAGTCTTGCCGAGCGTGTGAAGAAGGGAAGAGGGCCAACACTTGGTATCAGAGCATAGGTTGTATGCCAAAGCTCTCTCGATTCAAGCCAATGTCGATCATCACAATCGAGGCAGCGCGGAAGATCTCTAGTGGTAATACCCCCAACTCACAGCAACCAACTACACCAGTTGGGTGATTAGGGTCCAAGCCATGATGGAAGATCAAGGCGTCTGGGAGGCAGTCGAGCCGGCAGCTAGTGTGGCTGCCGACACGAGGAAGGACAAGAAGGCGAGGTCGCATCTTCTCCAAGCCCTCCCGGAGGATCTCCTAATGCAAGTGGCGAAGAAGGCGATGGCGAAGGAGGTTTGGGATTGCCTCAAGACGAGATTCGTCGGGGCAGATCGCGTGAGGAATGCACGCCTGCAGACGTTGAAGAGTGACTTTGACGCCATGAGGATGCAGGAAGGAGAGTCATTGGATCAATATGCGGGCAGGCTCACCGGAATGTCCGTCAGGTATGCCAACTTGGGGGGAACCCTGAGCGATGCCGCCCTGGTGAATGCGGGCAGGCTCACCAGAATGTCCGTCAGGTATGCCAACTTGGGGGGAACCCTGAGCGATGCCGCCCTGGTGAAGAAGTTGTTTGATACCGTTCCAAATCGATTTCTTAGCGTTATCGCAGGCACAGAGCAGTTTTGCAACCTCGACACTATGTTGTTTGAAGAGGCCGTTGGACGACTCAAGACCTATGAAGAACGCTCACGTCCCCGAGCGTTCGGTACCGGTGGCAATGGTGATGCGCAACTGCTTCTCACTCAGGCTGAGTGGGAGGCACGGCAGAAGAAAGGCGGCAGCGACCCGTCGTCGACCCGAAGGGAGAAGGGTCACGGGGAAGGAGGCGCTCGCAACCGAGGTGGTCGCGGGCGCGGTAGAGGACGCAGTAGAGGTGGACGAGGCGACTTCCCAAAGGACAGAGCAGGTGGCTCTAGAGGCGATGGTCGTGATAAGAGTCACATTCATTGCTTCAATTGCAACGAATTGGGGCATTATGCGAACCGGTGCAAGGCCCCCAAAAGGAAGAAAGAGGTGCATCTCACACAAACTGATGACACCGAACCAGCCCTATTGCTTGCAGAGTTAGAAGAAGTGGCGCCCGCTGCACTTGAGAGACAAGAATGGCAGGAAGCCGTCATGCTGAATGAAGAACAAGTATGACCCGAACTGCACAGGACTGAGCATGGTAAGGAAACTACCGACACCTGGTACCTGAATAATGGTGCCAGCAACCACATGACCGGAGACAAGGTCAAGTTTCGGGAGTTGGATGAGGCAATCACCGGCAAGGTGAAGTTTGGCGATGGCTCATCGGTGCAGATCATGGGTAAGGGTTCAATTCTTTTTAAATGCAAAAATGATGGTCAATGGCTGCTCCAGGAAGTATATTATATTCCAAGGCTTCGCAGCAATATCGTGAGTCTCGGGTAACTCACTGAGGCGGGCCACAAGGTGGTTATGGACGAAGACAAACTGGAAGTGTTTGTCAAAAATCCATGGCAGTTGATCATGAAGGTGAGATGCACGCCAAATCGTCTCTATCGCATCGAGCTACAGATTGCGAGGCTAGTGTGCCTCCTGGCAAACCTCGAGGATCCGGCATGGTTGTGGCATGCTCGTCTCGGCCATGTCAACTTTCAAGCAATGAAGATGCTTGTAAACAAGAAGATGGCAACCGGGGTACAATCGTCGACAGCCAACCATCGAGCGAAGGAGCCACTCAAACTCTTACACGCTGATCTTTGCGGCCCGATCACACCACCCACCCCTGCCGGAAATAGGTATTTTCTACTATTCGTTGATGACTTCACTCGTTGGATGTGGTTGTGCGTGATCAGAACAAAAGACCAAGCATGTTCGACATTCATGAGGATCAAGGCACTGGCCGAGAACGCGTGTGGGCATCGCGTCAAGACGGTCCGGACAGATCGGGGAGGCGAGTTTCTCTCTCTTGAGTTCACCAATGTGTGTGAACAGGCGGGCATTGCGCGACACCTCACTGCGCCATACTCACCACAGCAAAACGGTGTGGTGGAGCGGAGAAACAGGACGGTGATGGCGATGGCTAGGTCCCTCCTCAAGAGCATGAGCATGCCGGGAAGGTTTTGGGGGAAGGCGGTACGGCACACGGTCTACTTGCTGAACCGTTTGCCTACAAAAGCCATGGGCGAGCGCACACCGTATGAAGCTTGGAGTGGTAGGAAGCCAGATCTTGCACATCTTCGATTGTTTGGTTGCACGGCGCATGCCCTGGTGACAACGCCACACCTCAAGAAGCTTGATGATCGCAGCCAGCCAATGGTGTATCTTGGCGTCGATGATGGATGCAAGGCACACCGACTATTCGATCCACAGCGCGGGAGAATCCATGTAAGTCATGATGTTAAATTTGAAGAAAAATTAAAGTGGAATTGGAACATGGATGCAGGAGACAGTGAATAGTCAAATTTCACTGTTGAGGAGGAGTCTAATACTGAGTCGGCAGTGGGCAACTCAGTTACAGGCGGACAAGCAGGAAGGGTGGTGTCCATGGAGCTAGGCGAATCAGCTCCTTCATCGACACCGATGGATGGCGAAGCAACGCCGGCTCAGAGATTGGAAACTGTTGCGGCTTCAGAGATGGAGGACAACAATGATGGACCCGTTCGATATAGACATATTGATGACATCATGCGAGATGCTCGGCGTGTCGAGCTTAATGATGAAGACGTCAAAGAAGAGGCCATGCTCGTGGCAACAGAGGAGTCGTCATGCTACCAAGAGGCAATCGGCCAACCGGCATGGTTGGAAGCGATGGCCAAAGAGATTGAGTCCATTGAAAAAAACTCGACTTGGACGTTGACAACCCTACCAGTCGGAACCAAAGCAATCAGACTCAAATGGGTGTTTAAATTGAAGAAAAACGCAGACGGAGAGGTGATCAAGCACAAGGCTAGATTAGTCGCGAAGGGCTATGTCCAGCGGCAAGGGATCGACTTTGAGGAGGTGTTTGCGCCAGTCGCCAGGCTCGACACCGTACGAGTCATCCTTGCCGTCGCAGCCAGCCGTGGGTGGCAAGTCCATCATCTCGACGTCAAATCAGCATTCCTCAATGGCGAACTTGAGGAGGAGGTCTATGTTGCCCAACCAGAGGGCTTCATAGTGAAGAACAAGGATCATATGGTGCTCAAACTAAGCAAAGCATTGTATGGTCTCCGACAAGCACCTCGTGCTTGGAACACACGGCTGGATAGAAGCCTAAAGCACCTTGGGTTCTCAAAGTGCGCATTGGAACAAGCCATGTATACGAGGGGAAAAGATCGTGTCGGCATCATCATCAGAGTTTATGTTGATGATCTAATTGTAACAGGGGGGATTCAGAGGAAATCGCAACATTCAAGCAGCAGATGATGGCTGAGTTCGAGATGAGCGATCTCGGCCTGCTCACCTATTACCTTGGGATTGAGATGGCACAAGGTGAAGACGGTATCTGGATCAAACAAGCAGCCTATGCCAAAAAGGTACTAATTCAATTTGGCATGTTTGATTGCAATCCTACTAAAATCCCTATGGAACCAAGGTCACAGTTGAACAAGGATCCCGAAGGACAACCGGTGGATGCAACTGAGTATCGACGAGTCATCAGATGTCTAAGGTATCTTCTCCACACAAGACCAGATCTTTCGTATGCTACCGGTGTAGCTAGCAGATTCATGGAGAGACCGACAATGATGCACCACAAAGCAGTGAAGTAGATTTTGCGTTATTTAAAAGGGCACAATCAATTTTGGTCTTGTATACACCAGAGGAACAAGAGAAGAGGTGATTGTCGGGTTCACGGATAGTGACTTGGCGGGTAACGTCGATGACCGGAAAAACACTGGAGGCTTGGCATTTTATGTAAATGAAAGTCTAGTCTCATGGAACTCGCAAAAGCAGAAGATTGTTGCTCTATCTTCGTGTGAGGCTGGATTCATGGCAGCATGTCAAGCACTTTGGCTTAGAGGACTGTTGGCCGAACTGATTGGGAGAGAGCCGCAAGTGGTGAAGTTGTATGTGGACAACAAGTCCGCAATCGCACTGATGAAAAACGAGCGGATATTATGACCAAGACATTGCCAGCGGCAAAGTTGGCAATAATGCGACACTTGTTGGGTGTTCGAGATCTCAGGTCACATCAGGATTAGGGGGGAGAATGTTACTCTAACTCCTGAAGTGGAGGAGCTCGTGAGATCGTGTGAAGCTCGCGGGGAAGATGCGAGACTTGAGGGAGTGGCCAGCGGTTTCCAAGTCGTGGGGAGTTAGAAAAGAAATGGAGGAAAAAACGCTAGGTGGAGGAGATCGTGAGAGAGCACGATTCCCGAGGCGCTAAACTTAAGCATTAAGTTTTTCAGTTTTTTTTCTTCTTTAAATGTTGCTTTCCATTTTCGTGTAAGTTGAGAAGTTGAGAAGAGTGCGCAAGAAAGAAAAAGTTTTTTTCTTTTTTACTCCAACTCTCTACCTGTGAAGCTCTCCTTTTCTCTCTTCTCCCTCACTCTCTCTCTAGCTCTTTTACTCTCTCTCTCCTGCCGTCCTTGCTCCCCTTTCTCTCTCTCTGCCAGAGGGTTACTCCACCTCTCTTCGCATTCCCTCTTTGGTGTGTCTCCTCACCATTCTGCCATTTCCAGAAGGGAGGCTGACAATAGCACACCTTTATTGAGGCCGTAGCATTCAAGCCACTCGACATCCTTGGAGAAGGCTAGTCTTGCCGAGCGTGTGAAGAAGGGGAGACGGCCAACACACTCTCTCATCTGTCAGTGTTGTAACCCTCTTCTTGTCCGCCACAACTTCATCACACAATGATCAAAACAAACCCGTAAATTGATCTCCCTACCTCTTGGAAAAGCACAAAAATCCGCTTGAATAGCCAAACAAATAACCGTAGGCTCCCCAACTCTCCCCTTCGTTTCTGCGTCAAAGCAAGCTTTTACGATTCAGAATTACAGAAAATTAGAAATTCTCCTTCCAATCAGTACTTTTATCGACATCAATTACTGGAATCAACTTCGAACAAATAATCACAAACAATGGGAAGGTATCAAGTAATCAACTCCTTGAATAAAAAAAAAAAAGTACAGTAGAGGGAGAGAACTCCTCATCACCTTCTTCTTTCTTCCTTCAGAAATGAAGAATGATCCAAACAAACAGAAAAGGTCCTTCCTGTTGGGATAAAATGCGGATAAACACAAATCTACTAAAAATTATTCAACAATGAAGTATAGCCCAAACCGATCATGCAATAAGCAACGAATCAACGACAAAGCAATCACAAAATGCACGAGAAGATTTTTACGTGGAAAGCCCCTCAAAACAATGAGGGTAAAAACCACGGGGTACTACGACCCAAACTCAATCCACTATAATCAACGATATAAGTTGTCCCACGAGGGTCTACACAAAGTCAACCATCCAACAATAATATCTCACCAAAGCTATATGAGAAAACAAGAGAAATATCACCGATTGAATGCGGAAACCATGGATTGAGAGGAGATGCATCTGGTTTCTTCCTTGGAATTGAATCTTGCTCTAGCCAAGTGCTCGCAACCTTCTCTTCCTAGCCTTCCTCTTTCTCTCCTACAAAAATGAACAAAATTAATGTACTGCCTTAAAGGCAGTCATCCCAATTAAGTCTATATATATCATGCTTCTCTTTAGGTAGAGACTTCGTCATCATATCTGCAGGATTATCATCTGTATGGATCTTATCAAGAACAAGCTTCTTTGACTCAAGAACATCACGTATCCAATGATACCTCACGTCTATATGCTTTGACCTTGCATGAAAAGTAGAATTCTTTCCAAGGTGAATAGCACTCTGACTGTCACAGTAAAGCACATACTTGTCTTGACTAAACTGAAGTTCTTGCATGAACCTCTTCATCCATAGAAGCTCCTTGCTCGCCTCTGTAGCTGCAATAAACTCTGCTTCAGTAGTCGATAATGCTACACATTTCTGAAGTCTGGATTGCCAAGAGACTGCACCACCTGCATAATGTCTCATGTCATGTCTGAATCTGTATAGCCAACAAGAATATATTTCTTTGCTCCAAAACACAGTGAAAAACTGCTAGTCCCACGAACATATCTCAAAATCCATTTAACTGCTTCCTAGTGTTTCTTTCCTGGATTTGAGACAAACCGACTAACAACTCCAACTGAATGAGGAATATCAGATCTAGTACATACCATAGCATACATCAGACTATTTGTGACTGAGGCATAGGAAATCTTCTCCATATCTTCCTTTTCTGAATATGTCCTTGGACTCTGCTTGGTACTCAACTTGAAATGCACTGCAAGAGGGTTGCTAACCGGCTTTGCCTTGTCCATGTGAAATCTTTGAAGTACATTCTCTATGTACTTCTCCTGAGATAGCCATAGCTTCTTTGACTTCCTATCTCGCAAGATCTTCATATCCAAAATCTGACTAGTAGGTCCCAAGTCTTTCATAGCAAAAGACTTGCCCAACTCATTTTTCATACTTGAAATTCTCGATATATTGTTGTCAACAATAAGCATGTCATCGACATAAATCAACAAAATAACAAAATCATTACCTGAGAATTTCTTCACAAAGACGCAGTGATCTGAAGTAGTCTTGGTGTAGCCATACTCCTCTATAAATGACTCGAACTTCTTGTACCACTGCCTAGGTGCCTGCTTCAGACCATACAAGGTTTTCTTTAATCTACAAACATGGTTTTCTTTACCTTTCACAAGAAAACCTTCTGGCTGCATCATGTAAATTTTTTCATCAAGATCACCATGAAGAAAAGTTGTCTTCACATCCATCTGCTCGATCTCCAAATCAGGACTGGCTGCCAAACTAAGAACAACTCTGATAGACGACATCTTGACCACCGGTGAGAATATCTCGTCGAAGTCAACTTCTTTCCTCTGATTGAACCCCTTCACAACCAACCTAGCTTTGTATCTTGGGTTTAGAGAGTTTTCATCATGTTTTACTCTAAAAACCCATTTGTTTCTCAATGCCCTCTTGCCTTAGGGCAACTCCACAAGCTCGAAGGTGTGGTTGTCGTAAAGTGACTGCATCTCAGCTTTCATGGCTTTCATTCACTTTTCTTTGTGCACATCATGCATTGCTACTTCATAGCATTCAGGCTCACCACTGTCAGTTAACAAAATATAGTCATGTGCGGGATATCTAGTTGAGGGACGCCGCTCCCTCGTAGATCTCTGTTGTTGATCTACATCTGATGAAGAACCCTCCAAATTATGATCATCACCTTCATCATCTGAATTAGGAATATATGGCATGTCTACTTGTCCTTCTCTATCATGTATCTGCCTAATAGCCTCATCTGACACTACTTTTGGAGCATTCTGCAAGGGAATAGGCTCCACATCAACTGGCTGATAGTTGCTGTGAGAAGAATCCTTTACTGCTTTCTGAATATCCTCAATATTTTGATCTTCAACAAATACCACATCCCTGTTTCTGACAAGCTTCTTCTCAACTGGATCATACAATCTGTAACCAAATTTATCATGGCCATAACCCAAAACACGCATTGCCTGCTTTTTTATTCCAACTTCGACCTCTCATCCTTTGGTATATGCATAAATGCCCTGCATCCAAATACACGTAAATGCTCATAGGATACATCCTTCCCATACCAAACAGAGTTAAGAACATCACTATCCAAAGGAACATGTGAAGACAAGTTAATCACATAAGCAGCAGTATGTAAAGCTTCACACCAAAAGGTATCAGATAACTTAGCTTCAGATAGGAGACATCTAACTCTCTCCATGAGTGTCCTGTTCATTCTTTTTGTCACGCCATTCAACGGAGGAGTCTTAGATGGAGTCTTTTGGTGCCTGATGTCATGAGATATGCAACACTCATCAAATGGACCAATATACTCTCCCCCATTATCACTGCGAACACACTTCAGCTTCTTTTCAGACTGCCTTTCAAGCAGTGCATGAAAGTCCTTGAAAACACCAAAGACTTGGTCTTTTCTCTTTAAAGAATAGACCTAAACTTTCCTGAAAAAATCATCAATAAACGTGACAAAATAAAGTGCACCACCATGTGAACTTACTTTCATAGAACCGCATACATCTGTATGAACCAGCTCAAGTGCTTTTGACTTTCTGAAAGGTGGATGACTCTTTAAAGAGACCCGTGTCTACTTCCCTGCAAAACAATGACTGCATTTCTCAAGTTTATTCTTCTTTACATCTTGTAGAAGATTCTTCTTGATCAAGAATTGCAATCTCTTGTCACTCATATGTCCCAGCCTCCTGTGCCACAACTTAATAGATTTCTCATCTTGTGTCACATGTACAATGTCTCTGGAAATCGATGCCTACATAGTATAAAGATTATTGTTGCATCTCTTGCCTCGAGCAATAATCAAGGAACCTCTGGTAAGCTTCCACTGGCCATCACCAAAAGTGTTGTGATACCCTTCTTCATCGAGCCTTCCTGCAGAGATAAGGTTCAGATGCATGTCAGGTGCATGCCTCACGTCTGTCAGCTTCAATAGAGCTTCATTTGCATTCTTCAGAATGACGTCGCCTCTGCCTACAACATAAGACAAAGAACCATTACTCATTCTCAAAGTGCCAAAATCATCAGAAATATATAAAGAGAAAAAATCTTTATGGGAAGTAACATGAAGAGTTGAACCACTATCAACAAGCCAACAAGTATCATCTTTAGCAAGATTAACCATGTCAGCATCACAAACAACAAACATTTCATGTTGTGCAGCAGCTGCGACATTATCATCTCGGTCATTTTTCTTCTCTTGTTTCTCCCCAATTTTATTCTCCTTCTTCAGCTGGAAGCAATACTTCTTTATGTGTCCTTTCTTCCCGCAGTGGTGGCATTCCAAATTCTTATATCTCGATTTGGACTTGCTTCTGCTTTTATCTCTGCCCCTGTCACTCTTGAATTTACTCCTTCCCCTCTTCTCTGTGAAAAGAACCTTTGTCTGAGAAGAGCAAGCCTGAGATTTTTTTTTCATCTCCTCATTGAGAATACCTGACTTAACAGTCTCTAAAGAAACAACCCCATTAGCTGCAGAGTTAGTAAGCGAGACTCTAAATGTCTCCCACGAATCAGGCAAAGTAGTAAGCAATAATAATCCCAAAATCTCGTCTTCAAATTTAATATCCATACTGGATAAATGACTAATGACCCCCTAAAAATCATTTAAAAAATCTGACATTGAACTGCCCTCCCTGAATCTCAAATTCATCAATCTTTTCAGAAGAAATAATTACTACTTCTTGTCTTGGAGGCATAAAGATTGTCTAATTTTACCCACAAACTACGTGCATGTTTTTCATCTTGGATATGGTTAGAAACATTCTCATCCACAAATTGTCGAATGAAACCACAAACTTGTTCGTGTTCAAATTTTCATTCCTCATCAGACTTAGAATCGGGCTTTCCTTTGGCAAAAACTGGAAGGTGCATAGCCTTCACATATAAGAGATCTTTCATCTTATTTTTCCATAGACTATAATTAGTCCCATTTAGACTAATCATACGGCTAGTACCAAAATCAATTTTGTTATCCACCATGTTGGCTCTGATACCACTTTATTGGGATAAAATGCGGATAAACACGAATCTACTAAAAATGATTCAACAATAAAGTATAGCCCAAACCGATCATGCAATAAGCAACGAATCAACGACAAAACAATCACAAAATGCATGAGAAGATTTTTACGTGGAAAACCCCTCAAAACAATGAGGGTAAAAACCACGGGGTACTACGACCCAAACTCAATCCACTATAATCAATGATATAAGTTGTCCCACGAGGGGCTACACAAAGCCAACCCTCCAACAATAATATATCACCAAAGCTATATGAGAAACCAAGAGAAATATCACCGATTGAATGCGGAAACCGTGGATTGAGAGGAGATGCGTCTGGTTTCCTCCTTGGAATTGAATCTTGCTCTAGCCAAGTGCTCGCAACCTTCTCTTCCTAGCCTTCCTCTCTTTCCTCTTGGTGTGTAGCCACAAGAGAGAGGACACCTCTCTTTTTCCCAAAAAAGGAACCCTAGAAAGAGACGAGAGAGGGAATGGAATGCGAGGGGGGACCATCGGATGCCCACCTCTTATCACCCGCCTATCACTTAAGTGACGGGCCGGGTTGGGTCCTCTCTTGAGGCTGGACCCGACCCAACACTTCCAATACGGAGAAAGAGGGAAAATCGATTCTTCCCAAGAAATATAAGAAAAGCCACTCTCGCCGGACAACTCTTATCGTCTTTCATAATTTTTTGAGATATTTTGCTTTCAAAGGGTTAATTTTGTAATTACCGTCTTAATATACGGTGGTTTGAGAAACGATGGAGAAGAATTTGAGCATTTATTACAGATCAAAAGTTGGGCGGTCCTTTGTGGTTCGTCCAAAAGTTGAGCTTCATTATTTATTTATTTTTTATTTTTACTTTTTTTGTACAATAATAAAAGCTTAAACCTCAAAAGCTTATTTCAAGATATATCTCTCTCTCGATAATGCAATTGGTGTGGTTGGGTAGTATTGGTAACCTATGGTACAGTTTTTTGGGCTCTTTTGGTCGGTCTGGTTAGACCGTAATGTTTCAATCTTTTTCTTCTTTTTGGGATGTAATTGTCTTGGGCTGGCTGTTCTCATTTACAACTGTTGGTTGGTGTTTAGCAATGTTGAAATACTCTCTCTCTCCCTCTCTCATATGATCTCGTGTATTGTTCATAATCACAAGTTGAGGAGTTTGTTATGTTCCTGAGTTTGCAATGCCTTTTGTATTTTGGGACATTCCTTGTCCTTTGTGCTTAATTTTTTATTAAGTATATAACTAATCTGCTGTTTATTGGTTGTAGCTTAGTTGGACTGAATAAACCATGGGTATTGGTGAGGTGTTATATGCATGCTAACTGCTTGCTTAATTGCTTGAACTCATGGACACGAACTTGAACGGCAGAGCCAATATGGCGGTTGCAAGGAACAATCTTGGGCTACCTGTCCCAATAACTGAAAAGTTTTCTAGAGCAGGGTGTGCTAAGTAGCTTTGAGTCGAACATTCAACTTAAAACTTTGATCTGCACAGGTTGACAATTAAAGTTAAACTGCAAGCGACAATGCAAAGGATATTCCATAAAGACAATAAAAGATTGAAGAACAGATTCATTGGTATATAGCCACATGCTATGAACGTAAACATTTGTAATTGTAGTCACCATTTAATTAAAAGAAATAATTTCATGGAAATAAGTAGTCTTGGTTTGCTGTATTTTCTTATGTTGTTGTCCACATTTAACTTAGTAAGACAAGCCGTTCGATGTAATAACAGTGTGATGACCTCAAAGCGCAACGAGAAAACACTGTACATGGTCCGACAAGGACCTCTGATATTTTTCCAAAAATGCTGCTACAATTCTGGGCCTGTTTTGTTGTTAGTCACAGATTTTTGGATTTAATTTTATGTTCTTAGCAAGCAGGTATTCATTTATTTGGAAGAAACATGATAGTATGCATGCCCTTTCTATTAAACTACTATATTTTGTTATCTATGATGCTGATGATTATGGTCAATGATCATTGTTCTGGAATTATTTGATGTTCTGGTAATCAACAAAGGCCTTTGTTTTATATTTTTCTTATTTCATGTTCACGCTATAGTACTGTTTATTTATATATTTCTCACAATTTTGTTTAATTATTTTATTTACCTTATAATTTCACTATTTTGACCCTGAAACTTACGCTTCAACGTCTTGAGGTTTGTGGCTTGTTTCATGGTACGCTCATGCCTCATCGCTTTTAACAACATTGGCAGCAATTTTTAATAAATAGTATGTAGGGTAGATTTCCCTCATGCATACACAAAATGAATATGCCCTAAACAGGATCATGTTCATGCTAAATCATTGAATCAGAACCTTAACTGTAGTGGAAGTGTACCTGAATCAATCTGAGCAAATGGACAACAGCAATTACATATTCAACCCATCAAAGAATCCATAATTGTGTACATGTATCTATACATCATAAAAATACTCCATACCATATTAAATGGCGTAATATCCCAAAACAAAATCACTTAAGCGAATATTAACTTCCTATGACATATGCCGGCCACCAAATGATCCTTACAATCTCCTATTTGGGCCAAATATGTCTTTATACATTCAAACATTACATAAAACCTTAGGAGCTCATAATTGCCATCTTATTAAACGTCATTTTCACCAATCTCGTCCATGATCATATCAACATAGAACCAAAGCGGCTTTCTATATATTAAAATTAGCTAAATCTTCAATGATCACAAATGTTAACACAATCAATGACATAGATCTGGTATGGATGTATAGCATGAGAGTTACATGTAATGTGATTACAACATGTTTATTCTCAATTGGTCCTACTTTAAAAACTTATGGAGATCTAAAAACATAAACACAGAATGGAACCAAAGAACTTTAAACTATATTATGCAAAAAAACTGAATATGTGTCCATATATAAGAGAAAACAAAATACAAACTCCTACTAAACCAGCACATCATCCAAGGATAACACCCCCATACGAACAATATGTTCGTGAAAGACCTTAGGTATTAAACCCTTGGTAAGCGGATCCGCAATCATAGAGTTTGCCTCAATATGCTCTAAAGACACCTGACCATTCTGTATCCTCTCTTTAACAGCCGAAAACTTAATGTCGATGTGCTTCGACTTTGACAAATTGTGGCTGTTATTAGAGTACATGACTGCTGAATTATTGTTACACAATAACCTTAGTGGTCTTTCTACACCATTCACAATGCGCAGCCCTGTGACAAAATTCTGCAATCACAAAGCATGATTGGATGCCTCGTAACATGCTATGAATTCTGCTGCCATGGTTGAAGTAGCTACAAGTGTCTGTTTGACATGTTTTCAGGATATAACTCCTCCAACCAATAGAAATACATAGCGTGAAGTAGACTTGCGACTGTCTTGGCACCCAACAAAGTCAGAATCTGAATACCTAATGATCTCCAACTGCTCTGATTTCTTGTATGTGAACATAAAATTTTTTGTTCTTTGTAAGTACCTCAATACCCTTTTGGCTGCTTTCTAATGATACATACTAGGATTACTTAAGTATCTGCCTAACATTCCAACGACAAATGCAATATCCAGACGAGTACAAACCTGAGCATACATAAGGCTTCCCACAACAGACAAATAAGAAATCCTTTCCATTTACTTAGATTCGATTTCACTTTTAAGACATTGTTTGAGACTAAACTTGTCTCCTCTAACAACTGTAGTATCATAACCAAGCTGGACATGAGACCTGACAACGTGAACCCACAAGTGAAATACTCAAGACTACGAAATTGTTCGCTGCTTTATGACGGTTAGCGGTGCGTTATGAACACCACTAAATGTTATATACCTTGTAGTGACACAAGGGATTTGAACTTGAAGCGAGAGGTAGCCTCATAAATACGTACATATTATCTTTGACTTCTAACTTGGCATAGGCATCGTCATCGTTATCTTCGACTTCGACTTTTAGCTTGGCATAGACATCACCATCGTTATCTTCAACCACGTATCTTAATTTGATTTTATCTCCACGAATCATGTTGTAGCATCCTCTCTTTATATTTTGGTTTGGATTGAATATCTTGAACTCACCACTCTGTTTTTGCATAGCAGCTACTTTTCTACCCATATCACGAATTTGATCAAGCATTTCAAACCTATAATGAGAATTGCAATTAGTAAGAGACCTATGCATCAAGACATCAGGTGTTGTCTCTTGAATCATATGTAACTACATTCGTGCCATAGAAAAGTTTCATAGTTTGCATCACACCCAATGAAGAAGCATGAAATGTCTAAAAAAAGTTGTTGCTCTTCCTTATTCGATCTTTCATGGCTTACCTTCAATTTCTCATAAATTTCCTTTCTTTGGTAACTTTTTCAACATAACGCTTCATTTCATTGGTGTTTATAAATTAAAAAAAAAGTGACCAATAAACAACATGAGCCAAGGACCAACAATCGATACTACTTCCAAAAATCATTACTTCTGGAGCTGAAGAGTCTTAAACAACAGCTTAGAGACATGGGTGTTGGTGAGTTGGAACCTCAAATCTGGTAGCATCAAGTCTTCAAATATATTGATTTGTTGGGCCACTTATACACACCTAGATTGCAGAACATCCATCTAAAATCAACTTTTTTGATGTTTCAGATGGGAAGAGAGTATGTTTTTTGACTTAGATCTTTCTGTCACGAGTTCCCTTGAGAGTTGAAAGGCCATGGAGGACTCCTTCCTTAGTCTCTTAACTCCCTTCACTTATTAGTTTAACATGATAGCATTGATGGGGGGAAAGATATTGACACTCAAAAAATAAACTTGTTGGCCACTGGACCCTTTATTTTTGAGGAGATTAAGGAGATCATTTTTTCATTTGATGAAGAAGATAGGTACACTTCAAGCTGCAATGGAGTAGTTGATCTTATTATCAACTTCCAATTATACTTTCAACTACAAGAACAAGAATCTTGACCGCAATAAATGTTAACCTGAAAAAGTATCCAAATAAAATAATCAATCCAAAGGTGTCACATTAAATAAAATAAATCTAAAAATGAAAAATTAAACTGAACATTGAATTACAAGAAATAACAATATATTATCATTACTATCTTAGTCTTATGCAACTTATAAAAGTTGAAAAAAAAAGTTAGAAACTCCTAATTATGAATATGCCAAACAACTAAGATACATTAACTTTAAATTTTACTTAGGTTGTATCATTGATTTGCTAGTCATCGACACATGTAATTTTTAAAGATCTTATTCTTCCATTAAACTTTCTATTGTATGCTCCAAATTTCAACATCTTTCTTCTAGTGCCCACTTTAATCGAGTTTTTCTTTCCCAAAATTTGGCACTTCTCCTCAACATTTTTGGCACTTCTAGTTGCTTCGTTTGCAGATCCTGTGTAATTAACATGTGATGAGTGACATGGTCCATATATATGCATGCACTCGTCCATGCCCATCTATACCTGCCACTTTACTGCTCACATCATCCCTTGCAATTACATATGGTGATGACTCTGGTAACTTAGATAATGCTCAATCCATTTCAACCTAAAAACATTTTGTTCATGGCAAAGATATTACACATATCTAAACAACATATGAGTGAAAATCTAGTAAAAATCACTCTTCTGACTTCGTTTCCTGCTCATTGCAGGTCACAGAGGTATCCTACCATCTCATCTTCCTTGCATAGAAGGAGGAAATCTCTGGCATCCAATTCCCTCGCCGCATGGAAGAGAGGGAAGCCGAAGGGTCTTGTGAATGAATGAAAAGATAAATTTTTGTTTTTCATTTTATTAAGGATGGGTCTATTTGTTCGTCCTTTGCCCCATTATTAAGGGGCGAACTACTTTTTTCCAACAATAGCAATAAATTTTGGACTATTCTTACTACTATAATCTTTTGTAGTGCTCGTTGTGACATGCCCAAGGCATGCTAACGAAAATGAAGCAATCAATCCAATGGATCTCTCCATATTAGAAGGAGATAAAATTGGAACAACAACAAACAAGGAAACAAAGCATGGTGCCAAGCAGATCTTTCATATTGAAGAAGATTATGAAAATAAAGAACAATTGAAACAATGAAAGAAACGCTGAATTCTCAAATGGCTACAATAGATGTATAAAACCAGAATGCAAGCTTGTAACAAATACGTGAGACGAAAATAAAAAATGAGCAAAACTATTACTCTGTGGATCTAGACAAGAAGATCGAACCACGTAACTCCCTTTGCATTGCTTTTGTGTGCTGATCCCTCTCTCCTCCTTTAAAATTATTTATGGTATCAGAGCCATTGCATCATCGTTAAGGATCAGCTCCTGGTCATGGTGTGCTCTTCAAACAACACCACAAATTGGAGTCAACTAAATAATGGCACAACAATTTCTTCCTCTTGATACAACATCCAAATCATTTCCAACTCTCTCTTGCAATCAAATTGAACACTGAAAATTATTTAGTATGAGAATCCCAATTCATGCCCATACTCCTATCATGTGACCTGATGGGGTTTATTGGTGGAACAAAACCTGCACCTGAAAAATACAAGCATGGCATGGCAGAGATAAGCCAAGACTATCTCAATTGGATACAACAAGATCAAAATCTTACTATGTTGGATCAAGTTGTCATTATCTGAAAACATTCATACTCAGATCATTGGACTGAAAACTTTGGTAGAAGTTTGAAGTGCTTTGAAAAACTCTTGTGCTCCTCATTCACGGTCTAGGGTCATGCAGTTCAGTCTCAACTACAAGATCTGAAAAAGGGAAACACATCAATGGATACATATTTCCAAAAAACAAGAGTTATAGCACATCAATTAGCTATAGCATCCAAACCCATAGATGAAGATGATTTGGTTTTATACATTTTGAGAGGTTTACCAGTTGTGTATGTTGATTTTAAGACCAGCATGGAGACACAAAAAGAATCCATTGGCCTGAACGAGCTTTATGGTCTTCTACTTATGTATGAGGCTAATAAAAAAAGCCATGATGATGATATACTGCCTACTGTGAATAACATTTTCAAGGGGCACAATAAAGGGCAATAGAATTACACGGCCGAAGAAAATATTATTACAAAAACAAAAATTTTCAAGACAAAGAAAGGCCAGTACATCAGATTTGCAAGAAGACAGGGCATGTAGCCAAAAACTGTTATTCCTACCTGAATCTCGTAAAAAAAAAAGGCTCAAATCCTCAAGCGTTCCATATTGCCACTGAAAATTCTTCAAATCAGCAAGTTGGGGATGACAATTGGTATCCCGATTCACGTGTGACCTATCACATCACTAGTGATATAAACAATTTTTCAATACATTCGGACTACCAAGGGAGAGACATTCTAAAGGTTGGTGATGAAACATGTTTGTCTATACTCCATATTGGTTCATCCATGCCTTCTAGAAAATTATTTTTAAATAATATATTGCATGTTCAAATTATAACTAGAAACTTGTTATCCGTTCAAAAATTTTGTAAGGATAATGATGTTTATATTGAGTTTCACCCTAATGTGTGTTATGTTAAGGACCAGCCCGAGAAAGTGCTGCAGCAAGGAACCAGCAAGAATGGTCTCTACAAAATTAATTTTGCAACAAAAAATAAAGAGGCCATGTGCGACGCAAGAGCATCATTGGAGACTTGGCACAAAAGGATTGGCCATCCTGCCTTTGCTATAGTTAGGTGTGTTTTGAATAATTTTGATTTATGCTACAATGATGTGTCTCCCTTTTCTTTGTATAAAGCATGTCATAAGGTGGAAAGCCATACACTCCCTTTTCAAGTTGGTCATATAAGGCACAAAACCCCTTGAGATTGTGTACTCTAATGTCTGGGGGCCTACCCCAGTCATGGGAACAAATGGTTATCGTTATTATGTTATTTTTTTATGCATATTCTAGATATATATGGTTTTATTTGCTTAAATCGAAATCTGATGTTAAAGCTGCTTTTAAATCTTTTAAATCACTAGTTGAAAATCATATAGGACACAAGATTAAGTATTTGCATTCTGATGGGGGTGGTGAATATCAAACCCCACAACCATTCTTATCCAAAAATGGCATAGGACACTGAAAAAACTGCCCCCACACTCCCGAACGGAATGGAAATGCTGAAAGACGACACAAGCACATCGTTGAAACTGACCGTTCTTTACTAACTGAAGCAAATATTTCGAAAAGTTATTTTAGTTATGTTTTTAGTTCTGTTGTATATCTTATTAATCGCATGCCCACCAAGGTTCTCAATTATCTTTCACCATTGGAAAAATTGTTTCAAAGAATCCCAGATTATAATTTCCCCAAGATTTTTGGTTGTGAATGTTACTCTCATTTGAGGCCTTATGTGAATCACAAACTTGACTTTAGATATGAAAGATGTGTATTTCTTGGATATGCCCCACAATACAAGGGTTACCATTACTTGAATTTAAAAAATAAGAAAATTTTTACTTCTTGTCATGTTGCTTTCAATGAAACATCTTTTTAATTCAAGGAAGTAAAACTTGATGTTCAACCTGTTTCTATTGACCAGCAGCCACCAATATATCCCCACGTTCTTTTCCAATGTTGTTCACGCTAGAGGCACCAATGATCATGGTAGTGATATTAAGGAGCACCATGGCATGTCCAGTCTAGAGCAAAGTCAAGGTTGCTCAAACCATATTGATCAAGTTGACTTGTTACAACCAAGTTCAAATGAGGGGCACCAAGAAGAAGTCCAACCTAAAGATGTTGAGCCCATCATTGGAGCTACTAAAACCCGTGATATGACAACACAAAGCCACTCAAAACATATTGATCATACTGATTTGTTACCGACCAAATAAAAATGAGAGACACCAAGATGGAGTCCAACCTGGAGATGCCCAAAACATCATTGAACCTACTAGAACCCATAGTATGACAACACAATCCCAAGCTGGTATAGTGAAGCTCAATACTAAATATGCAGTCTATGAAACTCATATAGCAACTAAATATCCCTTAGTCCTATATGCAACATCAAATTTGAGTATTGAGTCCGAACCCAATACTCTTCAAGAGGCCATTGGAAAGAAGCTATGAAAAAATAGCATTTTTCTCTTTTCGAAAATCAAATTTGGAGCTTTGTACCTACCTCTAGTGCCAAACATACTGTAGGATGCAAATGAGTTTTTAAAGTCAAAAGAAAGGCTGATGTTTTGCTAGAAAGTACAAGGTCAGACTTGTAGCCAAGGGATATAGTAAAAAAAAGGGGTTGATTACACTAAAACATTCAGTCTAGTAGTCAAACCCTTAACCATTAGAATGGTACTCACTATTGCTTTGAGTTGCAGGTGGAAAATCAATCAATTGGATGTCCAAAATGCTTTTGTCTATGGAACGTTAAAAGAAGAAGTCTACATGTCTCAACCGCTCGGGTTTAAAGGCAAGAATTTATCCTACTCATATTTGCAAGTTATGTAAAGCGCTTTATTGCTTGAAGTAAGCTTGGTTCTTATGTCTAAGTACTTTTCTTCACAAGATAGGATTTCAAGGAGCCAAAATAGATACCTCGTTATTTATCTACAAAGAACCAAATGTGGTCATGTACATCCTCATTTATGTGTTCAACATCTTATTGATAGGGAGCTCAAATTTGCACATTTAAAAACTAATTGCAGCTTTCAAATCAGAATTTGCAAACAAATAACTAGAGGATTTACACTTCTTCTTGGGCATCAAAGTGAAAAATACACCTTAGGGCCTGATTTATTTCAATAAAAAATTATATTTTGGAGCTACTCAAGAAAACGAGTATGGTATGAGCCAAACCAATTTCTACTCCCATGGCTACTTCACCTCCTTTGACAACACATTCATGGTTCTCCTTCCATGATTCAAGCCTATTTAGAAGCATAATTGGAGCCCTACAATATGCTATGATGATGAGAACAGCAGTGAACAAAGTTTGTCAATATATGCATAACCCAACTAACATCCATTGGGCTGTTGTGAAGTGAACATTAAGGTATCTAAAGAAAACTTTTTATTATGGTTATGTCTAAAGTCATGTACGAAAATGGATGTTTCAGCATACAGTGATGCGGAATGGGTTAGATGCTGGATGATAGAAACCCCACTAGTGGTTAAGCAATCTTCCTCAGAGAAAACCTTGTCTCATGGAGTTCTAAGAAGCAAATTGTGGTCATTCACTCAAGCACTGAAGCATAATACATAGTCATCGCTAATGCAACAACTGAAATTACTTGGATCCAATTTTTAATGCAAGAACTTGGTGCAAAATCATCACGGTAACCCATTCTTTGGTGTGATAACATCAGAGCCGCATATCTAGCATCACATCTAGTATATCATTATAGATGCAAGCATGTAGAAATTGAACTTCGATTTGTTAGAGACAATCTTGCAAAAGGAGAACTTTCATTAAGTATATTTCAACCAAGGATCAGATTGCTGACGTCTTGACTGTTAAAAGCAACCACACATAACAATAATGCCAAAACTAAATGTCATCAAGTTCAATCTCAATCCTGATAAAGATAGGATGAGCTTGACGAGGGGTGTTAACAAAAATGAAGCAATCAGTCCAATGGATCTCTCCATATTAGAAAGCGATACAATTGATAAAATTGGAACAACGACAAACAAGGAAACAGAGCACAGTGCCAAGCATATCTTTCCTATTGAAGAAGACTATGAAAAGAAAGAAACATTCAAACATTGAATTCTCAAATGGCTACAATAGATGTATAAAACCAGAATGGAAGCTTGTAACAAATACATGAGAGGAAAATAAAAAACGAGAAAAACTATTACTCCATGGATGTAGATCAAGAAGATCGAACCAAGTAACTCCCTTCGCATTGCTTTTGTGTGTTGCTCTCTCTCTCTCCTCCTTTGAAATCTTTTAACGCATTCTCCTCAATGACATTATATGAAAATATGGATGAACTTTGGTATCGAGCAATAAATCATACCACAAAGAATGGATCATAATTAGTCGACGAGCAGTCTTATCAAGAAAGAGAAGGTATAATTATTGGAAATGGTAAAAGTATTTCTATATCTCAAGTTGGCAAGTTAGTCATTAGAAGTGGTAAATCTGATTTTATTCTTAGTCTAGTTTCTTCATGCACCTCAAATTGCAAAAGTTTTACTTTCGATTGAAGCAAGAATTTCCATTGAAGGTTTGGAAAAACTTTCTTATTTTCTTGAAATAGAAGGCTTATACATGAATGACATGATCTACTTGAAAGAAAAAAAAATTTATGGTTAATCTTCCAAGCAAGGCATGCATGGACAAAGCATACATGTGATCCACATCCATGAGATCTACAAACAAACTTCAGAAAGGAGACTCACATAATGATGTTACTCTCTACATGAGCATTCTAATACCCCTCACTGCTAAGCATGTTCAAGACATATATTTAATTTGTTAATTCTTGCATTTGAATGGCTGGATAGTTCAAGTGGAATTCGACATGAAAAAGTATTGCATTAGCTTTTAATAGGTTTGAACAGATCATGATTCAGACTAATCCCTCCAAAATTAAGCTTGATTGTCACTTGGGTCCACAAAAAGAATTACATAGAAAGATCAAGAATGTAAATATAGTTCTAACCTAGGGGTCTTGGAAATATAGAGTATCGCATAAGCTTGATTGTCATTGATGATCTACATTCTCGGTGAAGGATCTTGGAAATTTATCATATTTTATTGAAAAGGAGAACAAACAATCATCTATTGTCTTCTCTTTGTGTCAGAAGACTTTGAAAACATCTTGTGCAAGTAAAAAATGGCGACCTCTATGTCGGCGCCTACTCTTATAAGCACATACAAGGCTGACATGTCTTTATCTATTCCTTTTCTCCGTTCCTACATTATATCATCATATGTGGGGGCACTTCAATATGTTCAATATTCCACACTTACTCATCCTGACATCAAGTTTATCTTCAATATGGCTTGTCAATTCATGCATTCACCATGTGACGTCCATTGTTGTCTAGTAAAAAAGAATCTTAAAATATTTACGAGGCACTAGTTGTATGCTCTTCACTTTTTTAAATTGTCTTCCTTTCAGTTGAATGGATTTGCAAAAAGCTGATTGGGCTCGTAGTAATGACGATATAAAGTCAATAGGAGGCTTTGTAACGTTGTTTGGCAACAATATTGTGTCATGGGCATCAAAGAAGAAGTAACCAATACCTCATTTGAGCACTTAAGCAGGATGCAAATCTTTAGCATGTTCGATGGTTGAATTATTATGGTTGAAGGATTTGTTGAAGGAGCTTGGGTTTCCTATGATTGAACCACCAACTTTGTGGTAATGATAATATAAATGTTCCTTTCATGCTAGAACTAAGCATGTGGAAGTAGATTTTCATTTTGTTAAAGATCATGTGAATCAAAGAAATATTCAAATTAAATTTATTCAGTCTACTGATCAAGTTCTGGATGAAATGACCAAGCCCCTTGGTTCAACTAATTTGAGTCATTCAGAAACAAGCTTAAGGTGATGACTCCCACATTAAGCCTGAGAGAGTCTATTAAAGAAAAGGACGTGAAGAGTGGTTTTCAGTTGGGTGTTGATCGTGTAGAACATGGCTCGTTGATCAAGTGTCGGTGGAGAAAATCTTGCCACACTTGCAACAGTAACTCCCTCAATTAATGGTGTAGATCATAGTGGAACGTTATCTAAAATAACTTCTCTTATATGTGCGGTGGAGTTCCCATAATTTCTGGTTTCAAAAAAGAAGGTAATGAAAAAAAATTATACCACATCCGAATCTGACTTTAAAATATACATCTGAATCCAATCCAAATCCAATTTTTAAGATATATTTGAATTTGATATGAATCCGAATTTTAAATTATATCCAAACCAATCAAAATCTAACTTTTAAGTTATATTTGAATCTGATCTGAATCTGATCCGAATCTGACTTTTAAGTTATATTCAAATCCATCTGAATCCAATTGATGACTTTTAAGCCATATGCAAATATGATCCAGATCTGATTTATGTACGAAAAATATACAGTAAACACCAAATGAACTATGAAACTCAATCTTAAACTTGACAGGTGATAATTGTCAAGCTTATTAAGAGAGAGAGAGAGAGAGAATATATATATATATATATATATATATATATATATATATATATATATATATATATATATATATATATATATATATATATATATATATATATACGCTACATCATCAAACTTCATTCTCTAGAGCATGCAAATTTAAATTTCCAAAAATTGTACTTAGTTGTTGTTCGTTGATGCAACAAAAGACTAGACGAGTCATCCTTGACAACTTCAATTATATATATATATATATATATATATATAGTACAAGCTTGCAAAATTTTTCTTTCAATGCCTCCATTTAACACAATGGATATGTTCTTTCTATTTGAATATATGTCTCAACCATGTTGACACTATATTGAGGCCCTAAGGATAATGCTATCAAATTAACCTGTATTATGCAAATGAAAATTTTAATTAAATAATAATCTTAGACACAAATAACTATAGGTTTTAATTGATGTAAAGAAAACAGATAAGTACACAAGAATATATACCTCTAATTTATGATTCAGTTTCAATGCATGCAAATGGTGCTTCCTCTTCAGGCTAAGGTGTAGGCAAATCAGAATCATCTAACAAAAGAATAAAATAAGCAACACAAAATGTGCTTAAAAGCACTAATAATAAGTAAATAACTTTCAGCCTGATCTTGCAACAAATCTTGTGCACAAATCAAAGCCTTCACGGTCTTTGTACCTAATTTACTTCTATATAAATAAGAATATGTTTACTTGTGTTAAATGTTGACTCTGATGCAATAGTTGATATAAGAATAGCCACAATATCATGTACCATTTTAGATAATACAGGGTATTTATGTTCATTGGCCTTCCACCATGTCAAAATGTCAATTTGATTGTTTTTTGGATAAATAGGTTCTTCTAAATACAATTCCTAATCTGAATTTATGCGGTGGCTTTGTGATGAGTTTTCGAGAAAGTCATCTAGTGCACTTGTTCTAGGCTTCTTATGAGAAGAAAATTCAATTAAAGAAATAAAGCTAGATGCATCATTATCCTTCTCAACATCAACAATATAACCAGTACTAGTAGAGAGTGTCTTTAGTGCATAAGTAGCTTTATATTCATCATAAAGATCACGAAGGTAGTTCTTAATTGGAGAGACATATTTACATGGTTCATCTTTATAAAATTTCCTATAATAAAACTCAATTATTTTTATCTTATAATGAGGATAAAAACGACTGCAACTGCTAAATTTAAATTGCATATATCGCAATACTTGTCAAACTTTCTCTTCATCCTCATTGCCATATTTAAAAGGCAAATATCTAAATTTGCGCACATTTTTTCAATTTCCATCTTTATCTCAAAAACCTCTTTAAAAAATCTATTAGAAGTTGGATACTTAATTGCATAAATGACATTAGTAGCATCATAAAATATTTTAAAATTGTTATGAATAATAGTAGCCTTCTTCCATTCGTTGTTAGCCGGTGTCAAATGATAGTGATTATCAAGTTCTTGAAAATGACCAAAAGTTTATTTATATTGTAAAGCTATATCAAGCATAAGAAATGTTGAGTTTCATCTAGTTGTAACATCAAGACATAACTTTTTTTCACAAGTAACTATGACATGATGAACTACTCGATCAAAAATTTCACATCAAGCTAGAGATGCCTTAATATATTTTATGTTTTCTATGATCTTGTCAATCACATCACTTATTTCTTTGACACCATCTTGCATAACCAAATTAAGAATATGAGTAGCACATCTAACTTGAAAAAGATCATTACATACAAGTGCATCCTTTTCAAGAAGCCATGCTATCAATTTTGCAACCATGATATCAGTTATCGAACAATTATCTAATCTAATTGAAAATAACTTGTCATCAATGTTCCATTTTAGTAAACAATCATTTATGACTAATTTAAATTTTTCTCATGTATGACGTGTTTCAACCGTAACAAAGTTGAAAACTTTGTTTTTTATTTCCCAACTATTATCAATATAATGTGCAGTCAAACGTAAATAACCACATTTCTGACAAGATGAAGTCCACATGTCAAATGTGAGACTAATCCTCCCATTAGCCTTCTCCAAAATATTAAGTAATTTTGTCATTTCATCTTCATAAATGTGTATGCAGTTTGATCTGACAGTGTTATATGACAATAAACTTCTGAAAGCCTGAACCACCAACTATACAAAATGGATTTTCATTAAGAATAATCATATTGGCTAAATCAAGTCAGCTTTTCTCTGAATCAAAATTGAAAGTACCAATAGTACATTTTTAATCATTAGTCTTTCTATCAATGACAAGACTTTACTTGCCTAATTCTATGTTAGGCCTTTTAGGACATGCCTTTAAATGGTTTTTTAAATGTGTGTGTCCATCTTACTATTGCAATCCATAGATACTTTATAGTGTTGACAAACAACATGCTGAATATATTATATGTTTATTGTCCTACTAAACTCCTTCCATACAGCTGTTCTATGACTTGGATTTTGTAAGAAACATATCAGTTTCCATATTGGTAGCACGGACAGAACTAGAAGCGTTGGCACCAGATGTTGTAGAATCCATAAACTACATATAAAAAAAATAGAAAACTTTGACTAAGCCACTAATAAATATATATGGCCTGACTAGACCACTAAAAATGTGCTCTAGCTGAATCAGTAGTACATATGAATTTCTCTTTCACACCATACTAAGCATACATCTAGCTCACACTTGTGATCATCAAGGGTTTCAATATCCAACTGAGTTTGCTTTAACTGCAATAAAGATTCAAGTTGTCAGCTAAAGCAAGAATATAGCCTTAATGACTTTCTATCATGAAGTTGGCAACATAGTGGTATACAACATAATTAATTTTTTAACATGAATTTCAAGCAATAAGATCAAACATTCAACATTTGTAATCATAAGCAAATTGAAATCATTATTTCGCAATAGATTGTACGATCACAGAGCCTTCACTATTCCAAATCATCTCCATGCAGAAACAGAGTTGCTACATAAAATCTAACTCAAACATTCAAGTTTAGGGCCTCTAAGTAATTGCCATTTCATAAATATCGTTATGGTGGACACCCAACATCTAGTAGAGTTAAATTACAGAAATCAACTTAAAACTTAAAAAAAAAAAAAAAGAATCAATGCAGAATTCATCTTTAAATGGTAAGCAAGAACATTAGTTTATTGATATGAAGATTCCCAAAGAAACTCTTAATGCCAAACAAAATTGTAATCTGTAGTAATATCAGAGTACGAACTTGCACAAAGTTTGAATTGGAAATAAGAAACTTCTCCCCCACTTTCTGGTGCCTAGACTGCAAAAAGGATAAAATTTTAGTGGTCTACATCCTAAGAAATTAATCAATCATACGGCCATTTGCTCCAATTAACTTAGAGAAATTAAAATGAAAAAGTCAAACTAGTAAAATGCATGAAAATGTGTTTCTTCATGTCTTCAACGACACCCAATACTAGAGGTATTTGTCATACAAAAAATTACTACGCGAAGCAAAATGTGGGAAGAAAAGAAGTGATGTGAATTGCCTGAAATGGCACATTCTTCTTCCCCTCCAATACAAACAAAGTCATCACATATTTTCCAGCCAGTAGATGAATATCCAAGTTTCTCATCTGCTCCTGTTGATGATCCTGATGTATGGAGGCCACCTAGCTGAGATTTCCAACCAAGAAGAAGGCAGCCAGATCTGGTCCAATAGGTACTGGAAGAAAATCTTCCCAAGATCCATCTTGGGCATGTTCCTCTAGGTCAACTTCTGGAGGACGTGGAGCTAAGTCTGCTGCTTTTGACGAATGACTGTTGAAATTTACTCACTATGATTGTTTTTTTTTATTGCTTACAAGGGCTGTTCATCAAAGGAATCATCAATAGTTAAGAAGTTTTAGTATCAGTTCAAATGGCCGAACTTGTGCCTTTCTATTTTAAAAAGTAAAAGATTGTATAAAGTCACAAGCAAGTAAGATTTGTTTTTCCCATGGGTGCAGTTATAGGTTCTTATGGAATACCATGATGCAATATTCCATGTCAGCTCTTGGGATTGAAAAGTTGTGACTTTTCTAAAGGAAGAGAGCCCAATTGTTGGATTTTGTAGTTGCTGCATAACATCGGGATTTGAATCTCTATGTTCCTATTACAAGAAAAGAAATGAAGAAAATCCCATAGAGTTTGGGATCTACCTTCTTGGAACTCAAATGATTCTCGCTGAACTCTATTCCAAGATGTAGACAGTGTCTATGCGCTTAGCGATAGTTAATGTTGAACATTCTATTACATTCATATTAATGCTTTTAAGTTCTTTGTGCACATAAAACATGAGAATTTCTCGTGGAAATTTATTTTTAAGATCAAAAGGACTTTAGTGCTTGTTCTTGTTTAGTCTCTTTTGCACCAATTGATTCTATTTCATGCTAATGTATACATTTTAATGGCATAAAAAACATCAAAATGACCAGCAAGTTTTTGCACTAGTTTGCCTAGTGTCACAAGATTCACGTCTCAAAATTCAAAGAGTTCCTTATACAACATCCAGGTTCAATATCACAAATCATCAAATCTGGGAACCATCTTTCTGCTCACAACAGTTGAAAGTCCAGCTTACGCTTTTTCAACAAGTATAAAATTTATAGGATCCTATATACACAGTTGCTATGTGGTTCGAGCTTGACTCTCCCACAACCTTCTCAATTCTTCAACACCCCAAACCGGCTAATCCAATATGAGTCACTACAAACAGCAATGCAGCAAGCAAGAACTAACTACAAACAGCAACACAACAAGCAAGAATTTACTACAAGTTCTCTAAGACAGTCCCAACAGCAATCCATATTCAACGTTTGGTTAGATACTAGATCATTTGTCTGATAGAGATTAGATTCTGGTATAGAACTCCTCTATATAAGCAAACTGCTACCACATCAGATCAGCTCAAATATGCAGGCTAAATGTTGAAAGTGCCACCCAATAAAATAGGCTACCGGCCAGATCACTTTTATGTCATCATAGAGATTAGATTCTTGCCACTTCGAAATGAGAGGTGGGATCAAAATGTCAAGATACTTCGGCTGAATAATCATTATTACCATTATCAGGATAACAAGAACTTTCATCAGGAGAATTACTGCAGTAGACTACAAGCAGTTAAGAAAAAATTAATCTGGTTTAACTCTCCTCCAACTGCATCAGCCAACGTACCAATAGGATCATATACAATTCAAAGGTTTCTCCTCTGCAAATATCAAAATGAAAATCATAGGTTAAGAAAGAGAAAGGGGACAGAAGATTGGTAGGTTTGGAACTTCATTTTTTTAAAATGAAAACATACACCTTAGTGAAATGAAAAAACAACCTGATATCTCTAAATGAGGAGCCAACTCTTCTGCAGCTTTCTATCAATAAAACATAATAGAAAAGGCAATGGCAAACACATTAGTAAACCACCATTGCCACCCAAAATGCCAAGCCTGGACTAAAAAGGGAATGGAAAAGAAAAAAACCTCAAACACTGTGTAAGAGAAACAATATTTGAAGTACAGAACTACAAACCACAAATTAAATAAAATACAGAACTAAACAAAGGATCACAAATCTATGTTACTTTTAAAGAAAATGTGTATGTAGCTATAAAGAAAAGCGACCAACTAGAGTGGTGTTTCAAAGCCCTCATTCTTAACTAGTCGTAACTAAATATCTTACATCATAAACCACAATAAGAAGAAGAAGAAAAATAAGAAGAAAGGAGAGCTGAGAAATCATGAGTGAGACAAAGTAGTGTTGGATTTCTCCTCTTGGTTTTTTCAAGTCATGGGCTTCTCGAGCAGAGCAGACAAATACCTTGTTGCGCTTCCTATCCACCTTCCTAAAAAATTCATGAACAACTTGGAACAACTTGCAATAGGTAAATCAGTGAAACATGCTCATAAAAAAGAACAGAATACAAAACAATGTGCACATTCGATGAAAAATGAGAGAAAGGTGGATGTGGACAAACCTTAGCACTTACACCATCTGTACATCCCAGGAGGCGCTTGGAAGTTTTTGGTTGCCGTTCAGGTTTCAGCACTTCTCTTTCTTGATGTTGGGTGGTGTAGGGAAGTAGAAACAAGAGAAATTTTTTGTTGTTGGGTTTTGTAGGGAAGAAGAAACAAGAGAGAGAGACATGTAGGCAGCCAATAATCTTCAATAACTTCTATGAAACAGCCAATAGAAAGAATCATTCAAGAGTAGGATCAACATGTTTTGGAGAGCCTTGAAATGAGAATTCAGATTCACTAAAGACAACATGATGACTAATAAACATTCTATTAGCCTTGAAATCACAACAAAAATATCTACAATGTTGTCTACTGTAGCCAAGAAAAAGACATTTTTTACCCTGAAATTCCATCTTGTGAGAGTTACAAGGCCTTAAGTATGGATAACATGCACAACCAAATACCTTAATAAATTTAAAATTTGGCTGCTGTTTGAACAAAAGAGAGTAAGGCGACTGCATTTTGACTACATGCGATGGAATACAATTCATTAAATATGTGGCAGTCAAGAAGGCATAGTCCCAAAATTTGTAGGGGAGAACTGCATGAGCAACGAAAGCAACACCGGTCTCTACAATATGCGTATTGTGCTGCTCAACTCTTTCAGTCTGTTCATGTGTATGAGGACAAGTCTGTTTGTGTTCAATTGCATTTTCCTTTAGAAAAGTAGACAAGGAATGGTATTCTCCTCCCTAGTCGGTTTTGGACAGATTTGATTTTGGTTCCTAGTTTGTTTTCAATCATGCATTTGAAATAAAGCAATACTTCAGATTTGTGATTAACAATATAAATCCATGTAAAGCAGATATGTCCATCAATAAAAGCAATGTAGTAGTGGTGCCCATTCATGGATGGAACTAGGGCAGGTTCCCAAACATCCAAAAATATCATGTCTAAAGGTTTTTTAATATCACATACCAATAAATCAAATGGTTGAGCATATGCATTACCAAGTTGACATGCTTCACAAACTCCATGTAAAGAAAAAGAAGAGTAAATAGGTAATCCATATTTCTTGATCACATACTGAACTATCTTGAAAGAGGGGTGTCCCATCCTCTGATGCCCTGACTCCAGAGATGCATGTTCACCAATAGGGCTGAGGCGTCAAATTTCCTTTCTCCCTGTTTAGGCCAAATCCCTTGCTTGTAAAGTCCCTGCTCTTTTATGCCCTTGAGGAGTGTTTGTTGTGTGTTGATATCCTTCACACAACTTTCATTAGGATAGAACTCAAAAAACACATTATTGTTGATTGAGAACTTATGGGCTGACATCAACTTCTTGTAATATTAGGAACAATAAGCACATTTTTCATAATAAAATCAAAATCATGGAATTTGAGAATAGAGTTTCCAATACCCTTGACTTGTATGCTAGATCCTTTCCCTAACTTTACTTGGTCATTCCCACAATAAGCATTGTGACTTGTCGTGTTGTTGCTATCTGAGGTGACATGATGTGTTGCCCTAGAGTCAAGATACCATAATCCATCTTCTGAATTTAGCACTACAACATAAGCCTCTTGAACCGATTCTACATTAGACTTGGAGGATTTATATAATTTACAGTTCAATGCGCCATGCCTATGCTTGTGACATATCTAACATGTTGTGTGGCAGTTAGTAACAATGTGCCTTTGATTACCATATGCGTGATAGATTGTTGGAGTTTTTGCAGCAGAAGACAACGATGATCTCTTCTATTTCCTCAGCAAGTCCACCAACGAAGTCTCCAGGATGAGGGTACAAACAATAGAAGCACCAAAAATGACAAGTAGCAGCAACAACTGAACAAGAGAACAAAGATGGAGAAGATAGAAGCTGAGAGAATTCACTGGTTTGCTCTATGAGGCACAAAACAAGGTAATCTCCTGATTTAAGTATTTTTGGGCTTATATAACCAGCCTCATAGGTTTTTTCGTATGCTAGTGTGTTGTTCGGGTGAAGGAGAAATTTCAGAAAAAAAATAATGTAAAACCAAAGCTTGTTTTTAATGAAAATCTTTAGTTTCAAAAATAGTTAACAAAGTCTATATCCTAACTAGGAGTGGGCCTCCTCACAGTTATGAGAGGAAGGGATAAGGTTCACGGCCACTATTCAACATCTCCTACTTGGCCATGAGACCACCAGTTTTCTTTCACTATTGTAGGTTTCCTTAGTCTCCAACAACATGCTTTCCTATAATTGGTTTATCCATCATAACTTAAATTTGTTCAAGGTATGTAGCGAGGTTTTTCATTCAATGGCTTTCCTTTGCAACCTTTCAAACATATCTTAGCCCCATATGCTTAGTTAAGGGGTCAGCTACCATGTCATTGGTAGGCAACTAATTATTTGATATTTCATCCTTCTCAATCATTTCATGTATATAATGATATTTCACCATTATATGCTTACTATTTAAGCTAAGAACTCCATTTTTGTAAGAGATGTTGTTGTCTGATTACCACAATATAATTGAACTAGTTCATGATCAAAATCTAACTTCAAGTCTTTCAAGAAACTGATTTATCCAAACAGCAAAGGTTGTTACAACATTACATGGTACATACTTTGTTTTTTGTGTTTGCTGAGCAACACATCCCTATTTTTTATAGGACCAAGCATTCACTCCTCCTCCAAAGAGAAACACATATCCAAATGTGGACTTACTATTATCTTTACAACAAGTAAAATCTGCATGAGAATAGCCAACTAAAGTTAATTCATCAGCTTGGTAGGACATAGGACAACTTCAAGCCTTTTGTTGTTTTAATGTAACACAAAAAAAATTTTATTGTTTGTTAGTGAGGCAAACTAGGATTACTTTGGTAGCAACTCACAAGACCAATAGGAAAGCTTATGTGAGGTCTTCTACATAACATTAGATACATTAAGTTGTCAACAGTCTGAGCATATGAGACATTTAATTTTTGTTGTCTCTCACTGGGACAATCACTTCTACTTAGATTTGCTCCTTTGGCTATGGGAGTCCCAATCTATTTACAATCTTACATTCAGAACTTCTTTAAGATATAATCAATATATCATCCTTGGAACAAACTCAAAATCCTTGATTTTCTATCTGAAGTGATCTTTATACTTAGGATATAAAATGCTTCACCCATGTCCTTCATTTCAAAATTTTCATTCAGATAAGTCTTTGTTTTGAATATCATTTTAGTATCACTTTTAATCAATAAAATGTCATCGACATATAATAACAGGATGCAAAGAAGACTCTCACTTCTCTTGACATATACACAGTGGTCTAGCATATTTGTGACATGTCCAAGCTTAGTTATTGCCTTATGAAAGACAAAATACCATGGTCTAGGAGAATGCTTCAAGCTGTACAAGGAATTTTGCAACTTTTACACTTTATCTCTATTTTCTTTGATGACATATCATTCTAGTTGTGTCATATAGATAGTTTATTTTAACTCACCATTTAGACAAGCAGTTTTTACTTCCATTTGCCAAATATCCAAGTCATGGAAAGCTATGATAGACAAAATTAATCTGATTGAGACAAATTTTACAACTGGTGAATAGGTTTTCAAATAATCAATTCATTTCTTTTGAGAAAAACCTTTTGCACCAGCTTTATTTTAAATTTCTTGACTGATCCATTGACTATATACTTTTCCTTTAGCACCCATTTACACCCAATGCGTTTCTTCCTTGAGGAAGATCTACTAATTCTTAGATTTTCGGCACTAGGTAGGTGTCAGCCCCCATACATGGCCTTACGAGTTTGCAGAGACCTGTGTTTTAGGTAAATAGTCGCTTGGGCCTGGTCACTGCGACCTCCTTTGTGAGAAGGCACCCTTCCCCTGAAGTTACAGGGAGCTAGAATTCTAACCTTGTGCCAGGACCTACGGGCCAAGGGACAGTCTCAGGCAGGACGGCAACACCCACGTCGATTTTTGACCATCGAATGATGTATGTCCTGGATTCAATTTCTTCATCCATAGCATTTAACCAATCTGACGATTCATGCAAATTTATCGCTTCATTGTATGTCAAATTGTCTGACATTTCATCAATATATGCTAAATAACATAGCTCCTCTGCCAATTATACATAATAATCATTCAAATATGACAGTTTGTTGCCAAACTGTTTCCCAAACGGTCCATTGTCAATTTGTTCCTAGTTGGTTCATTGTCAGATTGTTCCTAGTTAGTTCATTGTCAGACAGTTTTCCAGTCGGTTCATTGCGAGACTGTTCATCTATGTAAATCAGATCGTCTAGTCGATCGGTTTGATCTTCTACTAGGTCATTGTCCTCATTATTGAGTTCTTTCAAGAATTCTACATCCTTACTTTTGATAAGTCCCATAATCTAATTATATAATTTTTAGCCTTTAGATAATTTATGATATCCAATAAACAAACATCTTAAAGATATATTTTCTAGTTTATCCATTTTGGATCTAGAATTTTCACTTGGGCTATAGATTTTCATCTCTTGAGATGACTCGGATCTGGTTTCACACACATCAATCTCTTATAAGGAGTGGTTAGGACTACTTTGCAGTGCACTCAATTTATAGTACACATTTACTGTTAATATAGCTTCACCCTAGAATACTTTGGATAATTGTGCACTGCCAACATGGATCTGACCATGTTCAAGAGGATTTTGTTACACCTCTCAGCTTCACCACTTTGTTGTGGTGTTCTATGCATTGTTCTTTGTCTATTAATTCCAAAGTATTTATAGTATTTGAGGAATTCATTTGATGTATAATCATCATCTTGATCAGACCTTACAACCTTGATGTGTTTGCCAAGTTGTCTCTTAATTTCATTTTTGTATTCCTTGAATTTCTCAATGGCTTCATATTTATGTTTGATCAAGTAAAAATAACCAAACCTTGAGAAATCGTCAACGAATGATATGAAATATAACTATCCACTATGTGTTTGGACCCTAAAAGGTCCTCAAATATCTGTATGGATAATCTTTGATAGATTAGTGACTCGAATTACTTCAGAAGGAAAGGATTTTCTTATCATCTTTTCATAAAAACATGACTCACATTTCGCAATATATTAATATTGGGTAATAAACATAGTTGTGCTAAAGTCTTCATCTTGTTAATACTTACATGGCTTAATCTTTCATGCCATAAGTTCACACTCACATTCAATGCACAGTCAGTGTAAGTAAAACCTGAAACTTTATTCATTTGATTGAGTTTAAACATGTCATGTTGTTTTACATATTTCTCTTAAAACATGGTCCTATGATGTTTTTCCCCTATGACTTACCTTGGGATAAAACAAACTTCAAAACCTTTCCCAGTTAGAGCAGAGACACACACTTAATTCCTTCTCATAGAAGGAACATGAAGAACCTCATCTAGAATGGCACCGTTGCCCCCTCCATTGAGTTCTATATGACCTGACTCCCATGACATCACAATATGAATTACTTTCCATATAGATCTTTTATACTCTCCGACCTAGGTCTTCCATATAGACCACACCTTTCTTTGTTTTTTCTATGGGACAAGCAGCCTCAGAATCTACCCATCAGCCAGTCAGTTCTTCATTTGCAAATAGACACTCTCACATAACGTATGACTTCTTTGATGTAGTCCTCTTGATTTTGTCTTCTCTTGCTATTTTTTTACCATTGTTGTTCTTCTTGTTCATGAACTTCGTCATGCAGTTCTTCTTGATGTATCCTGACTTCTCGGAGATATAGCATTTCACTACAGTTCCTTGAGGTCTCTAAGAACCTGTAAATTTTTCCTTAAACTTACCATCAATTTTCTTTTTAAATTGTTTGGGTCTGACTGGCACATGACTACTAGCGGGGTTTATCATAGGCTATCATAAGTTCTACATTCTTTCTTTTAGTAAGATGTTTTTGCTGAATAGCTAGTTGGATGAGGAGCTTTTATAGAGTCAAAGTATCAAAGTGAAGACTCAGGGTCGTAACTGCCTTGTCGCAAGGAGGAAGCTGGCTATTCAAGATCGTATAGACCTACATGTTGTCTAAAATCATGTTTCCTACTACAACCATGTCTTTACCCATGACCAGCATCTTGTTGACATGATCAATCACTCTATTTGACTCCTTCGTTTTATATGAATTACACTGCTTTAGGAGTAACTGAACATGCATCGTAATAGTGGTGTTATACATTAAGGAGACAACATCAAACATTTTTTAAGTTGTTGGATAGTCCTCAAATATCCTGATGATGTCATCTTCTATAAAGACTAGCATAACAGTTTTAGCCACCAGATCATCAGTCTCAAAAGCATCATATGCCTTCCTTTCCTCATTTGTGGGCTTGTTTATGACAAGAATCAACCTCTCAAATGTCAAGGCCAACATGATCCTATGCTTCCATGCATGAAAATTGATTCCATTGAGTTTTTCAGTATTGGAAAATTATAAGGCTTCCACTCTAGAAATCATTTCTAAATTTTGAATTTTTAATGGCAAGTAAAAACAATCACAAGGAAGAAGACAAGCCGCTGTTAGAATATATATAGCATATTAAAAACATGCATATTAAGCTAGGAATATTCTAACAATATTCTAAAATAACTTGGAAGCAAGGAAGTCTCAATTTGGAATCTTATAAGGAGGTTTTCTTCCTTTATTTTCAAAATTAGTTTTGAGTCCCTCTTTTTGTAGTTTTGATAATTCAGAAGGGTATTTTTATGCAATTTTAACTAAAATTAAGGTTGCAAAACAAATTTTACTTTCACAAGCATCTTTCTGAAAAAGTTTTTAGCAGAAATGTAGTGGCATTAATTTTTCATTAATTTCAACAACATTTTGGAAATACGGCAAAAATGAGTCTAAATCTGTAATTTTTAATATGAGACTATCAACTGGCTTCGGTCCGAGTTTTTCTCTTTTTTTGCCCATTCTTCTCCCTCGTCTTTGAAAAGTTTTTGCTAGGGTTTTGTCAGTTGTTGTCCATAAAGTTGATTCCGACGGTCAGCAACCTGCTAACCGGTGAGTATCGACATCCTGAAAGAATGGGTGCAGTGTGGTGGAGGGAGCAGCGGTTGAGTAGCCGCAGGTCTGCCTGAAATGTGATAGTGACAAAGGGCTTCATGGCACAGAGAGCCAGCCAGATCTAAAGGTCCAGCAAAACTGTCAGCAGTGACCGAGGTTGTTGTGAGTCCTCCAGAAAGGAGGCAATAGCGGATTCTCTGGCTGTGTCAGAAGTGAAAAACAATGGTGGCTTCTCTAGCCACACTAGTAGAACAAACAACCATGTTCATTTGCTCAAGCAGCAAACAACTTGAAGGGGCGACAACAGATTCACGGATCGAAATAGGAAAACTAGTAGTGGCAGTTTTCCAAGTCGTCGAGTAAAACTCCATACATTTTTTCCTTTTTTTTTTTTTCTTATCCACCTTTTTTTTTTGTTGAGCGGAGTAAGGTCTGCTATTTGTTTTAGAAGCACCAGTCTTCTTCCTATCTGGTCTTGACGTTTGTAGACCAACAAAAAAATGGCAATTCTACTAAACAAAATGTCTCTATTCAAACTAGGTGCCTTTGTTTTAACTAGAACAACTCGAGCATGTACACGGAGTGACAACAGATCAGTTATATTGTTGGTTATTGTTTGTCACTTTCTACGTGTTTGATTTGTTCGAGTTTTTTAGCACTCTAGGTTCTTTGAACTATACTCTTATAGTGCAGCAAAAAAAAGAATATGCTACCATGTATCCTGAGAAAGTTCATAAAAAGTCAAGTATCTTATCAAACTAGCATATTGTGTGTAATATCGTCTAGCATATTGCAAGTAATACCATCTAACATGCTTTAGGCATTCATGATAAATTTCTATTGGTGTTTCTGTTTATTTCATTTTCTAGCATGCTAGTAAGTTTCATAGTCTGAAATTTACTTAACTGTTTCAGACAATATTGCTCAACCTAGCTCTGATACCACTATTGGAGTTTTTGCAGTGGAAGGCGACAATGATTCCTTCTATTTCCTTAGCAAGTTCACCAATGGAGTCTCCAGGATGAGGGCACAAATGGTAGAAGCACCAAAAATAGTAGGTAGCAACAAGAACTGAAGAGAACAAAGATGGAGAAAATAAAAGCACAGAGAATTTGGGGGTTTGCTTCTATGAGGCACAAAACAGGGTAATCTCCCAATTTAACCCTAATTGTAGTATTTTTGGGCTTATATAACCAGCCTCATAGGTTTTCTTGTATGCCAGCATGCGGTTAGGGCCAATGAGAGATTTCAGGAAAAAGATAATGTGAAACCAAAGTTTGTTTTTAATGAAAATCTTTAGTTTGAAAAATAGTTAGCAAAGTCTATCTCGTAACTATGAGTGACCCCCCTAACAGTTCCCTGAGGAAGGGATAGGGCTCATGGCCACTATCCAACACAAGTGACATTCTTTGTGTTTCTGTTTTGGACTGACCATATCCAGGCCCTCCTTGGTTGCATTTTTTTTTATTTTGTCGATAGCTTGGTTTTGACTTGGTTCAAGTGAGAGTCTAGCAATGATTTGACCTACCATTGTGTCAATTTGAGTATGTGCTTCATGAGAGAGAAGAAACTCAAATAGATCTTCAAGAGAGGTTGCTTCCACACGTATTGATAGTAGACTTTAGAGGGCCATACTCATGAGTTGGAAGACCAGACATAATGTAGGAAGTCTTCTTCTTTTGGTTTAGAGGAAAGCGCCAACTAATGAGCGAAGTTTTTGGCCTTGTAAAAATAATCAGAGATAGTATCATTCCCTTTTCCTAAATTTTGTAACTGATCTCTCAATTGCTGAGTACTAGTATGAGATCAGGCAGCGTACATTTTCTTTAACACTATCCATACCTCATGCGATGTTCCATAACCAATGACATGGTTGTGAATAGATGATGTCAACGAGGGTATTTGTAACATTCAGCATTTTTGGACAGGTCGGGCTGAAGCAGTGTCCAGACCCGGACCTGAGCTCCATGCGCAAAGAGGAAGCCTGACGTAGGGTTCTTCTTCCTCATCTTCCTCTTTGTCTCCCTCTCCGTCGCTCTCTTGTCTCGCTGGTGTTGAGTCAACACAGAGAAGCAGGAGGTGGAAGAAGGAGCAGCGGCGGCGGAGAGGCAGTGCAGTGACACTGACGTAATCCATATCGAACTCTCTCTCTGTCTCTTCTGTCTTCTCGCCCTCAATCATACCAGTACTTTTCTCCCTCTTGTCATTTTCTGTTTGTCTTCCTCTCTGTCTGAGTTCTCTGTTCAGTCCCTCGCTCACTCTTGCAAGCTCTCACTCACCCTTATTAATCTCTCTCACATTCGCTCTGCTCATTCCCCTCTCTCCCACTCTCTCTCTCTCTCTTTCACTACTCTCTCGTCCCTCTGTTCACACTCTCTCTCTACCACCAACCACTCTCACTCGCAACCTTCTCTCACCCTCACTGTTTCTCACTCTATCATGCATGCCCTCCCTATCGTTTGTTTTCTTCCTTGCTTCCGCATTGTCGCCCTTTGCTCCTCTCTCTTCATCTGTCCCTCTCGTGTGCAGCCTCTCTCGCTCACACCTCTTGTGTCCTATCTCTCTCGTCTTTAGCCTCCCTCAACCGAACCACCTCCCTCACAGCCATATCATAGGTTCTCTTCTAACAACTGACCCTTCTCTTGAACTCTCTTTTGCTCATTCTCACTCTTTTTGTGACTATTGGGTTGGAATTGCAGCTTCGGGATGCATCTTTCCCCTCATACTACTGATTGAAAGTGTTGGAGGCCATGACAGCAAATAATCTTTGGCTTTGGTGCTTAGTCAAGCAGTGGGGGTGTGGTTGCCGGGAGCACTACAGTAGTTAGGACTCTAAGAGTGGGGTGAGTGAGGCCTAATCGAGCCAAAATTGTCTAATGTTTTCTGTTAGTGCATATATAATTTATTATTTGAGAATGTTAGATTCAAGATTGGTTGATTTAGAATGCACGTTCGAGACTTTGCTATATTGGGAAAGGTTTATGAGTATTTTGGAGGGACAAGGATGTATGTATATAATTATCTTTCTAGCATGATGGGTTAATTTTTTAAGATGTTAGGAAGCATAGTAGAGATTCTGATGTTGTGGAGAAGGTGTAGAACCATTTTTGCAAACTCATGGCGCATGCTATTGTTGATGTGTGTATTGCATTATTGGTTGGGAAAGAGTATGTAAGTTAGGAAGCGTAATTATAGGAAAGATGCCTCAACCAAGAAAACAATGAGAAACGTATGGTGATGGATTGAATCGAAAGCTCAGGGTTTAAATCGTTTGGTCACAATCTCAAAGAGTTGGGAAGAAAACTATTGGAGGTGCTATAGGCCGATATTACCCATTGGCACCCTCTTGAGCCGATGACCTACGCCTCAATGATCATATTTCATACTTGTATAGAATCTAAAGTGAAATGAGTAGAAAACATATCGCTTGATTATGTTTGCAGTACGGCGAGCACGTCCAGTAGACCTTGATCGACAAGATTTGAAGCAAAAGGTGATTTTGGGTTACTTCGGCAACACGTGACAGGTCAGAAAGCATGTTTTATCAGAACCATTGGATCCTATGATTGTGTTGTGCTGAATGAATGTATGTGTATAATTGAATGATTAGGAGATTGGTTTTGTTTTTAAAATTACTACGCAATTGCATGTGCATGCTATAAAATATAACTGCTTAGGGCATATTAGACGGGGTATCGAGTCGAGTATCTCTTCGACCCCCATTGTCTATGAGAAACATCTTAGAATTTTAATTGCATAAGATAATGATGAGCCAACCACAGATCAAGACTACTCACTGTAATTCTGCTAAATTTTGTAAGATGTGATTAATATGTTTGAGTGATGTGAATATTGAAATATTTTTTGTATGCATTGCCATGGGCATGATGCAATTGAATGAATTTGAAGGGTAGATGTACCCATAAAGTTATGACGGCTAGCTAAGAGTATTGACTATATGTGTAGAGGTGTTTGGAGGTATGGGTGCACTCGTGAAGTGAACCAACCTCATGTGCTAAACGTTCATCTTGTGAATGTGTTCTCATAATGATAAGAAAGAATAACTGATGTGAGATAGTGGGTTATGACAATGTGTTGGTGATATGTCCCAACCTGAACACTAGCCTCGCCTACTCGGAACACAGGCGGTGCAACGTCCAACGATGTCGTTGTGTGATGTGCTTGGAGCATTGGGTTCCTGCCTTCCTAATATGGGTGTCCTAGGGATGGCTGAGCAACTTTCCTTGGATTCACACATCTATGGATGATTGCTCTACGGCTACAGCGTGAACGGATCCGTATCATTTCAGGCCACCATGGGGGTTGTCTCCCGACTGTAGGTCGCTTGTGGTGTGCATGTGGCTATGTTTGCACCCATAGGAACAGTCAATTCACTAAAGGTAAAGTAAATGGAATGATTGTAAATGAAAAGAAAGTGAATGAAGTGAATGTGAACAATGTGAATATGCTTGAAGTGAATGTGATAGTCGAGTGTGTTAATTGTGGTTATTGAGTGGTGCCTACATTTTGTGGAATATATAAGGGGCTGCCATGACAAGTTAGGTGACTTAAGGCTACCATCATGATGTGAAAGTGTTTATGTTTTTCATATATGTTACATCTTAGATTTAAGCCCTTATTTTAGAGGGTTAGGGATTTATCTGGTTTGTTGTCATACTGTGAAGGCTAAGTCTTCTGTTGTTCACTTTTTCAAGTTTTGATGGACTGATGACAGCAAGTTGATCAGATGGCTCAACTCACATACTATTGGGGAGATTTTGGGTCTATTGTAGTGTCGGCATGTCATTTTTTTGGTCTGATTGATGTCTTGTTTTGTTAGACATCAATGTTGTTGTTTTGAGGCATTTTTGTTATGTGTATCACTAAGGAATATGAAGTGATTTTGTATGAACTGAAATTTACTACATAATAAAAAGTTTTCCCCATTATCTTTTGATATGCATAGCTCTTTTCAAATCATTGTGTCGTCGCACCTCGATGTTTTACATTTTAACAAAAAAATTATTTGGGGATAAAAAGTTTGGGGTGTGATAGCTTTGGTATTAGAACTATTGAAAAACCCCACTAGATAAGAGAGCTAAAGTATATCTGTGAAGCCGTGTTGCGTAGGTACGCACTACTTGATTAATCTTTTATTGTAGTTTTGATTTTATTGTGATATATATGTATAGAATGTGATTGATGTTTTGAGATATTGTGGTGATGCACCTTTGTGATTTGACTTGAAAGACTTGTCATAGACCTTTTTTTGTTAATGAGGGTTCTTGCTTGTACAAATGGAGTACCATTGAATGGGTATAAAGCGAGGTGAGCCAGCTACAGAGGCACTAAGATAGCCATGTTTGGCCCACTCAGATTCGCATGCCTCACTGGGTGATAGTACGTCAGGCCAACCATTGGCCCAACCAAGTATGGGTGCCCAAACCCCACCAATGCAAACTCCACCCATAGATCATTAGACTATATTGCTAACGACTTTGCAGATGTTGACCTCCTTAGTACAGTCGATGGTCAGTAATCAGAGAAGTCATGCATCTCCTACATGAGACACCATTGCACCACCTAAGGAGAAGGCAACATTAGTGTCCTTTAAGCACTTCATATTGATGTAGCCGTCTGTCTTTATGGGAGTTGGCAACGTGGATGCGGCAAAGGAGTGGATTGAAGAGGTTGAGCGCATCTTTGAGCTTCTCAAGATGCCAAAAGGGGATAAAGTAAACTACGGCATGTACATATTGAAAGATGATGCCAAACAGTGGTGGCAATCAACCCGTTAGATTTGGTCTGCAGGCTAACAATCGATGTCATGTTGATGGACTGATGACAGCAAGTTGATCAGATGGCTCAACTCACATACTATTGGGGAGATTTTGGGTCTATTGTAGTGTCGGCGTGTCATGTTTTGGGTCTGATTGATGTCTTGTTTTTTTAGACATCAATGTTGTTGTTTTGAGGCATTTTTGATATGTGTATCACTAAGGAATATGAAGTGATTTTGTATGAACTGAAATTTACTACATAATAAAAAGTTTGCCCCATTGTCTTTTGATATGCATAGCTCTTTTCAAATCATTGTGTCGTCGCACCTCGATGCTTTACATTTTAACAAAAAAATTATTTGGGGATAAAAAGTTTGGGGTGTGATAGCTTTGGTATTAGAACTATTGAAAAACCCCACTAGATAAGAGAGCTAAAGTATATCTGTGAAGCCGTGTTGCGTAGGTACGCACTACTTGGTTAAGCTTTTATTGTAGTTTTGATTTTATTGTGATATATATATGTATAGAATGTGATTGATGTTTTGAGATATTGTGGTGATGCACCTTTGTGATTTGACTTGAAAGACTTGTCATAGACCTTTTTTTGTTAATGAGGGTTCTTGCTTGTACAAATGGAGTACCATTGAATGGGTAAGAAGCGAGGTGAGCCAGCTATAGAGGCACTAAGATAGCCATGTTTGGCCCACTCAGATTCGCATGCCTCACTGGGTGATAGTACGTCAGGACAACCATTGGCCCAACCTAGTATGGGTGCCCAAACCCCACCAATGCAGACTCCACCCATAGATCAGCAGACTATATTGCTAACGACTTTGCAGATGTTGACCTCCTTAGTACAGTCGATGGTCAGTAATCAGAGAAGTCATGCATCTCCTACATGAGACACCATTGCACCACCTAAGGAGAAGGCAACATTAGTGTCCTTTAAGCACTTCATATTGATGTAGCCGGCTGTCTTTATGGGAGTTGGCAACGTGGATGCGGCAAAGGAGTGGATTGAAGAGGTTGAGCGCATCTTTGAGCTTCTCAAGATGCCAAAAGGGCATAAAGTAAACTATGGCATGTACATATTGAAAGGTGATGCCAAACAGTGGTGTCAATCAACCCATGAGATTCGGTCTGCAAGATAACAATCAATATCATGGAAGCAATTCAGAGATTCATTCTTCAACACTTACTTTCTAACGCATGCCTGAAACAAAAACATACAAGAGTTCCTTAAGTTGCAACAAAACCATATGAGCTTGGAAGAGTATGTTACTAAGTATCAACACTTAAAGGTGTATTTTCCACACCTCTACACTATTGATGAGGCCCAAGCAGACAAGTTTAAATATAGATTGCATGACAGACTGCAAAGCAAGGTGAGGCCGAACAGGCCTTGTGATTTGGACAAGGCAGTCACCATGGCTAGACGCATGAAGGAGGATTGGGCAAGGACACATAAGGACCATCACAAGAAGACAAGCCAGTACTCACATGGTGGGACGATGCAGACCAAGCACCACAACTTTGCACAGGGAAATGGGAAGCATGATGATAGAGCATTCAGGCAGAACATGCCTATCCATAACGACACTATACAGAGGGTAGTGACTACTTTGACTCTACCAAGGTGCCTTACTTGCTCACTGTGCACCCGGGAAGCTGTGTTATTGGGAGACCAGAGTGTGATTATACTGTGGAAGGATGAGACACTTCATCAAAGATTGCCTTACAATGCGAGGAAAAGAATTGAAGAAGCCTGAGGCCGGTCCTTCTAGTGCACAAAAGATGATCAGACGTGTCTATGCAACCACCATGGAGGAGCTTCAAGCACATGATCTTATTAAAGGTACATTACTTGTTGGTTTTCACATTGCTAAAGTGTTGTTTGATGCAAGCGAGATTGATTCTTTCATATCTAGTCGATTTGCCACTTCACTAAAAGTCTCAGCTATGATGATGTCGTATGTCTTAAAGGTCTGCCCTATGAATGCTCAAGATTCATGTAGCCTATATCTACCTGATGTCGACATGCAGATCTATCTACATTATTTACCTACAGAGTTTGTGATCATAAGTCTCAGTGGGTTCAATGTTATTTTGGACATGAATTGGTTATTTTTGCATTATGCCAATAAAGATTGCAGAAAAAAGCGAATACAATTTTTGACTCATGAGATGCAGCTAGTAGAATCCAAGCTCGTAAGGCCAGTCAAATTGATAAGATAATGGTGTTTGTATTAAACGTTAAACGATTGTTAGAAAAGGGGATTGTTGCATTCTTAGCCAATGTGCTGACTAGTGAAACTAAACCAGTAAAGTTAGATGATGTTGCCATCATGAGTGAGTACCCTGATGTGTTTCTTTCTTGAAGAGCTATCGAGTTTTCCTCTGACATGAAAAGTGGAATTCAAGATAGAGTTATTACCAAGGACAACTCCTATTTCTAAGGCACCATATCGTATGACATTGATAGAGTTAGAAAAAATGAAGAAGCAATTACAGGAGCCCTTAGATAAGGGCTTCATTCGACCCAACATGTCACCTTGGAGAACAACCATGTTGTTTGTTAAGAAGATGGATGGAATGATGTGCTTGTGTATAGATTATCACATGTTAAATCAAGTTACATCAAGAATAAGTATCTGCTTTCTAGAATTAAAGACTTCTTTGATCAACTCAAGAATGCAAAGGTATTCTCCAAAATTGATATGAGGATAATTTATCATCAACTCTTGATATGGGAGGGAGATGTTAATAAAACTGCATTTCGAACTAGATATGGGCATTATGAATTCAGGGTCATGCAGTTTGGGTTGACTAATGCTTCTACAACATTTATGGACCTCATGAATCTGATTTTTCAGGACTACTTAGATCAATTTGTTATTGTATTTGTGGATGATATATTGGTATGCTCAAATAGTGAGGTAGAGCACAAAGGCCATTTAATTAGTGTGTTGGGAATGATGCACAAAATTGCAAAATATATAGAAAAATGCTTAGTTTTCCAACAGGTCAAAGCAGAACATCAACGGCCAGGAAACTTGTTGCAGAGAATAGATATTCCAGTATGGAAGTGAATGGGCAGTACAATGGATTTTGTGGTTGGTTTACTTCACACTGGGGGACAATATGATGCCATATGGGTGATTGTTGATCAACTTATAAAGTCCGCTTATTTTCTGCCATTCAGAAGACAGTCATTGGAAAGTCTTGTAGAGTTATACACAGAAGAGATAGTGAGATTGCATGGAGTGTCAAAGTCTATTATTGCGGATTGAAATCTATGTTTTATCTTTAGGTTTTGGTGGCAATTGCAAAAGGCATTGAGTACTAAACTTAATCTAAACATAGCGTTCCTCCCCCAAACTGATGGGCAATCTAAGAGGACCATTCGTCACTCTCTTGTCGCGCTGGTCTGAAGTCGACACAGAGAAGCAGGAGGCAGAAGAAGGAGCAGTGGCAATGGAGGTGCAGTGCAGTGCAGTGACACTGAGGTAAGCCCTATCGAACTCTCTCCCAGTCTCCTCTATCTTCTTGCCCTCTATCGCCCCAGTACTCCTCTCCCTCCTGTCATTTTTTGTCTATCTCCCTCTTTGTCTGAGTTCTCTGTTCAGTCCCTCGCTCCCTCTCGCATGCTCTCACTCCCTCATTAGTGTCTCTCACATTCGCTCTACTCATTCCCCTTTATCCCGCACTCTCTCCCTCCTTTGCTACTCTCTCGTCCCTCTGTTCACACTCTCTCTCTACCGCCAGCCATTCTTAGTCACAACCTTCTCTCACCCTCACAGTTTCTCACTCAAACATGCATGCCCTCCCAATCATTTGTTTTCTTCCTTGCTTCCTTATTGTCACCCTTTGTCCCTCTCTCTTCATTTGTCCATTGTTGTCTGTCCCACCCATGTGCTGCTTCTCTCACTCACACCTCTCGTGTCCTCTCTCTATTGTCTTCAACCTCCCTCACGGCTATAATGTGGGCTCTCTTCTAACAGCTGACCCTTCTCTTGAACTCTCTTTTACTCTTTCTCACTCTTTTTTGTGGCTGTTGGGTTGGAATTGCAGCTTGAGGACGCGTCTTTCCCCTCATACTAGTGAATTGAAAGCATTGGAGGTGACAACTACAAACAATCTTTGGCATTGATGCTTAGTCGAGCGATGGGTGTGGCTGCCGGGAGCACTACAACAGTTAGGACTCTAAGAGTGGGGTGACCGAGGTCTAATTGAGCATAAATTGTCTAATGTTTTATGTTAAGGCATGTATAATTATTATTTGAGCATTCTAGATTCAAGATTGGATTACTTAGAATGCACGTTTGAAACTTTGCTATATTAGGGAAGGTCTATGACTATTTTGGAGGGACGAAAATCCCTATATATAATTATCTTTCTAGCATGATGGGTTAATTTGTGAAGCGTTTAGGAAGCATGGTAGAGATTTTGATGTTGTGGAGAAGGTGTAGGACCGTTTTTGCAAACTCATGGCGCATGTTGTAACGCTCATTATGTTTTGAGCAGGTCGGGTCGGATCGGGACTCAGACCCGAACGAGGTGGTGCCGGCAGCGGCGAGGACGGCGACGGCGACGGGGTTGCATAGGTAAGCCGTCGGTCTCCCTCTCTCCCTATCCTTTCTTTCTCCCTTCCTCTCCTCTGCCACTCTCACCCATTGTCGCCTCTCTGTCTGTCTCCCCCTTATTGTTTCCCTTTTTCCGTCTCTCTCTCTCTCTCTCTGCACGCTCTCTCCCTCTGCGTTCTCTTTTGCCCTCTCGTCTCTCTTGCACTCTCTCTTCTCTACATGTTTTTCTCTGTCAGCGCTCTCTCTCACGTGCTCTCACCTCACTGCCTTCTTTTCCCCTTTTGACCGAACCCTTTCTCCCTCTCGTTTTCAGCCTACCTAGCATCTACCGTAGGTTTTTTTTATGGCAGACCCCTCCCTTGAGGCCCCTTTTTGCTGATTTTGATTATATTGTGGGTTTGGTCGATTTGCAGCTAGGGGAACGTATTCTTCCCCTCATAACAACGACTAGGTGGTGTTGGTGGTGGAGTCTTGGCACGATTTTTTTTGTTTGGGGATCGATCTAGTGCTTGGGGTGGCTGTCGGAGACGTTACAACAGTTCAGACTCTTGTTTTGGGGTGAGCAGGATCTAATCAAGCCCAAATTATTGAATATTATCGATTAGAGCATGTATAATTACTGTTTGAGCATGCTAGAGTTTAGAATTGATGATTTGGGACACATGTTAGAGATTTTGTTTTTGGGGAAAGTGTAGGATTACATTGGAGAAGCATTGATTCATGTCTATTTTGTTCTTTTAAGCATGATGGGTTAATTTTCGAAGCAATAGGGAAGCATGGTAGAGATTGTGATGTTGTGGAGTGGTATAGGACCGTTCTTGTGCACGCTTGGGAGTGCCTTTGTCGATGTGGGTTGTATGTTCGGAAGGAGGAGGGTGTACATGTTGGGAAGACACCGTCATTAAGAAAGCAAGAGAGAATGAATTAGTGATCGATTTAAATTGATAATGCAAAGCTTTCCTTTGGTGGTGACCTCTAGGGCTGAGAAGAGATTCTTTTGAGGGCTTCATGGGTCGACACTATCGTCGATACCCTCTTGGGGCAACGACGTGCCTCAATTATTTTGTTTTATATTTGTTTTGATTGTGAACCTAAGCCAATGTAGAGTTTAGTCATTTACCACTTGTGTATGTTTGCAGGTACACCGGGTACGTCCCGTCGACCTTGAGGGTGCGTTTGATGCACAGGGAAGAATTTAATGTGGTAAATTTTCCTGGCAAATTTTTCTAGAAAAGAAAATAGGATGAAATTTAACCCTCTTCCAATTTGAGGTCATGTTTGATGCACTGGAAGAATTTACCCTGTTAATTTTAACCATGTTTGATGCACAATGAATAATTTAACCTGGTAAATTTAACCATGTTTGATGCACATGATAGATAATTTAGGAGACTTTTTCAAAAATGAAATAAATTGTATGACAACATTGCGGCCTTCAAGAATATTGGAAAAATTCATAAACAGACGCCATCAATGTAATGGAAATCCAGCCTATAAACAAGTAGTCAACTTGACAATGATTAACTGATATTCATCCAACACTACAACCTGTATGAGAGTTTAAAAACATTCACCACAACTTGCTGTCCCATCCATTACATAAGTTTAACGACTACAATCTGTATGAAAGTTTAACGAGTACAAATCCAACAAAGTTTAAAACATTCACCAAATAACATATGTGTCCCATCCAGTACATAAGTTTAATGAGTACAGATCCAACAAAGAAAACAAGTAGTAACAAAACAAGCAATCAAGAAAAGTGGAATGTTGATCCGTCCATTTGTCTTCATCACTTCTTTCTCTTCTGTTGCATTGACATTGACAATGTCCAATGACCTACATAATTGTACATCGTATTTGTTGTGCAGATATTCATTCATGTGATATTGAGCTGCTTCATAGATATGAAATGATCTGAACAGGGCACCCTTGTAGTGATACACTAATGGTTGGCACTTCTCCCAACTGTTGTATATTCCTCGTGACCTACCTTCGAAGACCACATAGTACTTTTGACAAGGAATCATCTTCGTTGTCCTGTCGAAAACAAAACAAATGTTAAACAAATGTTAAAAAACATACATTAAATTACCTACTAATTGCGAAGTTTACGCCTCAACCATGACACCCGTTCTGAACGTGGAAGGTTGACAAATATCATGGGATTGCTGCCCTCTGCTATCATATTTATACTCCTTACTTGTGTTTCGATATCTATATCACCGGTTTGAACCATCTCTTGCAGGATTTTGCAGCATGTTACAAATTGAACCCCTTTAGAAGTACATGTCATTACATCTATATTGTGAGCAATACCGTTCAACAAGTTATAGTACTCCTCATAATTGGTAACCCTCTGCTTTTTAGACCTACTAGTCGTCCTATTAGTTGCCATTGGATTTTCAGTGTTAGGTGTAGGAGGTACTGGTGATTGTGGTGGAGGACTATCTTCATTGACCATTTGTGTGAAAGATTGTGAAGATTCAGAATTTATGTACGTTGGAGTGGATTGGGATGCAGGTGTATGTGGTACTGATTCAACGTCCTCATGTATGATGTTGTTTAATGTGATAGACTCTTTTCCAGTGGCGTGAGAATCGCCGAAGACCTCGGCAAACTCATCAAAGTATCTCCATAACTTGGGACCTTTGTACTTTTTTCTGTTCGGGTATTGCTGAAAAATTGCATGTGTTCAAATGAACATGTAGTAAAGAAATATTAGACACAACCTAATAGTAATATCTCTATAACGTACCTGAATGTAGTCATTCCATACTTGTGGGTCGACTTCAATACACTTGTTGATTGGGTCATACCAAACCCGCTTGTATTCAAAATTTCTTTCATGACTGTCAAGTTTGGTTTGGAGTACTTCAATTTGTTTTTTATTTTCTCTTTACTGAATTCTGGACCAAATTTGTCTATCATGCCTTTTTCAATTGTTGTATGGGCTTTGGACTTCAATCCTCCACCAGATTTCATACCAGGGATGCGGGATTGCTCCACAAGAAGTTGGACTAAATAGTCCATTTGCTCTGATGTCCACGTAAGATTCTCTCTCGATGGACCACCGTCTTCAATGGTAATAATAACTTGTACAACTAGGGAAAGACAATTTCAGTTTGCAACAACAATACAACTAGGGAAAGACATTTTCAGTTTGCAACAACAATGTATCAAGTGCTTATGATTTTCCGAAAGTGCTACAATACAAGAGAAAAAGTTGTTCATGTACATAGGATACAAGGATGTGTCCTATTAGCATTATGCAATCCCAAAAGAATATATGTATGAAGTACTACTTCAATCAAGTTTATGCACATATTTTGACTGATATACATGCTTTCGTGTTCTTCTTTGTATCACTTATTGCAGGTGTCTACAAAGTGAAGAGATTCAAATGAATTCAAAGCTAGAACATTTGAGAAACTTGTAAAACTTGTAGAAGGATACTCAAACTAAGTTCAAAACTAAATGTATTAACTATGTATCTGAGTTGTCTAATGTTTTTAAAAATGATCATGAAAATGATCCACGAGAAATGCAACTATCGACATCCAGACAAAGGCTCAAGCATGGAAGAAGATCTCTATCCTTATATGCTTTCAGTTCAGATAATCAAAGACAAATCTCTGTGGTCGAGGAGAACAGGATATACAAATGATCTCAAATCAGCCAAGTCCTATGAAATTGAAGCAAAATGAAGACAAAAAACAGAGATTTTCCTCATAATAGAAACAAGCAAAGGGATAGTTGACAGGCGGAGCAAGAGAGAAACCTGTGGCGTGAGTGGGAGATTTTTGGGTGTTTTTGAAAGGGACACAACAACAGCACGAGAGATACATGTGGCGACGGTGAACCAGCTATTTAATGTGACGATGGTGGGAGCTCTGGCCCACATGCCTACTGCAACCCTCTTCCCTACCAGTGAGAAATGGACAAGGGCTCCACTGCGAGGGAGGAGGAGCCCGTGAGGGGAAAATGGGCGAGAGAGGGAAAAATCGAAAGCAAGAGAGAAAGACATCAGCAAGAGCAACAGTGAAACACAGAAAAAAACTTTGGGCGTTTACGAGAAACCCTTACATGTGGCGATTATGAACGATGGACCAGTGGAGGAGCAGCGACTGAAGCGTTGGGTGATGGCGATGGTGGGAGCTGCGGGCACAGGCGAAGTGAGGAAATGGGAAGGGTGTCAGGGGGGAGGGTGTCGAGCGCGGGGGGAGGGTGTCGAGCGGGTGGAATTCCAGCCACTCTCATTATGCGTTAAACGGGGTAAGAAGGGTTTCATTCGGGCAATCAAACGCCCTCTGAGCGACCAGTTTTGAAGTTCGAGGCATTTTGAAGTTTTTTTTTTTGGTGTGCCACAGGTATGGCGACATTCCAGGCAAATCCCTGCCTGGGCAAGGGTGTAAAAGTGTGCTCCTAGGATCATGGGATCCTAGGAATTGTGATGTGAATTGATTGATTGTACCGTGAATGAATGTGTGTATGCATGTACATGAATTGATAGATGATATGAATTGTTTTGAAAGGCTTATAGTAATTGTTTTAAAAATGTTACGCATTTGCATGTGCATGCCAGAATTGATAACTGTTTAGGACAAATGAGGCGGGGTATCGAGTCGAGTGTCTCCTCGACCCCAATCGTGCAATAGAAAGCATCCTAGAATGATATCTGTATAGGACAGCTATGAGCCCACCACAGATCGAGACTACTCTCTGTGGTTTGGCTAAGTTTTCAAAGATGTGATTGTTTTGATGATGAATGTGAATGTTGTGTTTATTGAATACACATTGCCGCGGACAATGATGCAAATGATTGCACAGAGGGTAGTTGTATCCATATTGTTATGACGGCTAGCCAAAATTATTGTTGTGATGTGTAACCCTCGTGTGGAGGCATTTGGAGGTGTGGGTTCACTCGTGAAGTGAACCAACCCCATGAGCTAGCCAGTTAATTGTATTTGTGCAAGTATAAGTATAAGAATGAAAGAATAAGAGGTGAGAGGCCAGTGGGATGTGACTATGTGTTTGGGAGTTGTCCCGCTTTCTCCACTGGTCTCGCCTGTTCGGAGCGCAGGCGGTGCAAGGCCCCAGGGTACTGTTGTGTGATGTGCTTGGAGTGTGGGCTCCCACCTTCCCAACCTGGGTGTCCTAGGGAAGGCTGAGTATCTCTCCTTGGAATTCACACATCCATGGATGAGTGCTCTACCGCTGCAATGGATAGATGGATCCATACTGTTCTGGGCCACCACGGGCGTTGTCTCTCGGCTGTAGGCTGCCCGCGGTGAGCACGTGCCTGTGTTTGCACCCACAGGAACTGTAAATTCACTGATAGTAATGAAACTAAAATGTATGTGATTGAAATGTACATGACTGATGCGCATGTGACTGTTGTGCTTATGAATGCAAGTGATATGTTTGAGTATGCATTGCATGTGATTGAAATTGCGTTATTGTAGCCATTGAGTGGCCTCTGCATGTTGTGCCCTGACACGACATAATGATAGATTGTTCTGATGTTTGCTTGTATAATTGAGCCCTACCTAAGAGGGTTTGGACTTTTCCTGGCTTGTTGCCATACTGCGAAGGCTAAGCCTTCAGTTGTTTCTTTTTCAGGTTTTGGTGGACCCGGGGCAGCAGGCTGAGCAGATGGCTACACTCATGTCCTATTGGAGAGGTTTTGGGTTTTGTTTTTGTAGTGCCAGCATGTCTGATTTTGGTTTTACTGATGCCTTGTTTTTTATTAGGCATCGATGTTGTGGTTTTGGGGCATTTTTGTCAAATGTACAGTAGAACTGAAATGTTATATCATGGAAAGCTTGCCTCATTGTTTTGAATTGCTAAGCTCGTTTCTTTTTTAACTGTTGTAGTCGCACCTCGATGTTTGATGTTTAGAAAAAAAAAATGTTTGAGTGTCAAAAGGTCGGGGTGTGACACATGCTATTGTGGACGTACGTACTACGTTGTTGGTTGGGAAAGAGTATGTAAGTTGAGAAGCGTAATTATTGGGAAGACACCTCAACCAAGAAAACAAGTGAGAAACGTGTTGGTGATAGGTTGAATTGAAAGCTCGGAGTTTAAATCATTTGGTCACAACCTCAAAGAGTTGGGAAGACTATTGGAGGCGTTATGGTCCGATATTATCCGTTGACACCCTCTTGAGGCGATGACCTACACCTCAATTATTATATTTCATACTTGTATAGATTGTAAAATGAAACGAGTAGAAAACTTATCGCTTGATTATGTTTGTAAGTATACCGAGCATGTCGAGTAGACCTTGACTGACAAGATTCAAAGCTCAAGCTGATTTTGGGTTACTTCGAGGACGCGTGACAGGCATGGCGGTGTTTCAGAGAAATCCCTGCCTGAGGCCAAAGTTAGAACGCTTGCTTTTTCAAGATCATTAGATCTTACGATTGTGCTCTGTTGAATAAATGTATGTGTGTAATTGAATGATTATGAGATTGGTTTTGTTTTTAAAATTACTATGCAATTGTATGTGCATGCTACAAATTATAACTGCTTAGGGTAGATTAAGCGGGGTATCGAGCCAAGTATCTCCTCAACCCCCATTGTGCATGAGAAAGCATCTTAGAATGATAATTGCATATGACAGTTACGAGCCAATCACGGATCGAGACTACTCTTTGTGGTTCAGCTAAGTTTTGTAAGATGTGACTGATATGTTTGAGTGATGTGAACATTGCAATATTTTTCATATGCATTGCCATGGACATGATGTAATTGAATGAATTAGAATGGTAGATGTACCCGTAAAGTTATGATGGCTATCTAAGAGTCTTGACTATATGTGTAGCCATCGTGTCGAGGTGTTTGGAGGTATAGGTGCACTCGTGAAGTGAACCAACCTCATGTGCTAGCCGGTCATCTTGTGAATGTGTTTTCATAATGATAAGTAAGGAATAATTGATGTGAGACAAGGGGGTTATGGCAATGTGTTTGGGATATGTCCCGCCCTAGCCACTAGTCTCGTTTGCTCGGAGCGTAGGCGGTATAACACTCCAGGATATCATTGTGTGATGTCCTTCGAACGTTGGGCTCCAAGCTTCCTAACCTGGGTGTCTTAGGGATGACTGAGCAACTCCCTTTGGATTCACACATCCATGGATGATTGCTTTACCACTATAGTGTGAATGGGTTTATATCGTTTCAGACCACCATGGGGGTTGTCTCTCGACTGTTGGTCGCTCATGGTGTGCATGTGTCTGTGTTTGCACCCACAAGAACTATCAATTCACTAAAGCTAATGTAAATAAAATTATTATAAATGAAAAGAATGTGAATGAAGTGAATGTGAACAATGTGAATATGCATGAAGTGAATGTGACAATCGAGTGTCTTAATTGTGGTCATTGAGTGATCCATACATTTTGTGGAATATGTAAAGGGCTGTCATAGCAAGTTATGTGACTTCAAGCTACTATCATGATGTGATAGTGCTTATGTTTTTCGTATATGTTACATCTCATATTTGAGCCCTTACCTTAGAAGGCTAGATATTTATCTAGTTTGTTGTCATACTGCGAAGGCTAAGCCTTCTGTTGTTTTCTTTTTCAGCTTTTGGTAGACTTGGGGTGGCAGGTTGATCAGATGGCTCAATTCACATCCAACTGATGAGATTTTGGGTCTGTAATAGTGTCTGTGTATCATGTTTTTGATCTCATTGATGTCTTGTTTTGTTAAACATCAATGTTGTTTTGGGGCATTTTTGTCATGTGTATCATTGAGGAATATGAAGTGATTTTGTATGAACTGAAATTTAATACATAATAAAAAGTTTGCCCCATTGTCTTTTGATATGCATAACTCCTTTCAAGTTGTTATGTCGTCACACCTCGACGTTTTACGTTTTAACAAAACAAATTTGGGTGTAAAAAGGTTGAGGCATGACAATATCAACCAGCTTTATAAAAGTTGATCATGGTATTGCCATTCAACATATTTAGTACTTTTAGATATGGTTTTGTCTTGATTTTCAATCCATTCCACAGGACACAAATTTGATCCATCAACGAATCCTAACATTTTGTAACTCTTAAGGATTGGTAAAAATTGGCTCTCCCATAAGAGGTAGTTGTCCTCCACTAATTTTATTGATAAACAAAAGTGTAGGTTTGTAAAAGCTGGAGGAATAGGAGAAAACTGACCTGAAAAGGGCGCCATAATGGAACCTATCTTTGTGTTATTATGTCCACCATTTTGAGATGACGCCATTGTCCAAGGAACCTTTGGTTGAAAGATTTAATGCTTTGATACCATAAAAGAAACGCATGCTCACACAAAATAAACACAAGTATTTAACGTGGTTTGACTTAAGTCTACCTCCACGATTCAGTTTCTCTATCTTTGTCTTTCAATAAGATAGTGCTTCCACTAGTCATATTTAAAGATACATCAAAAGTAACGTTTTCCTCAATACAAGACAACAAATCCTTTCTACATTTATCTTGGATTTTATCTTTATTGGCTGTACAGATTTCCTTGATGCTTGTGTTATCTTTCCTTCATATATGGGTGTCGATTTTCTTGTTGTGCATGTCTTCCTTTTTACTCACAGTGTTGTGATTCGAATCTTCTTGAGATAGCAATTTTTTGGGCTGGTCCTCCACCTTAGCTGGCTGATCATTATCCTTAATACGGGTCCTCTAGGGTACAAGGATAGGCCAGATGGAAAACACTATCATAGCCATGGATGGCCGCATCAAGCGCCAGTAGGTTGGAAACACCTGGAGACAACCACAATCATATTCATCGGCCTGTGCATTAGGAGATGGGTGGATATGAGCAACATTCATAGGTCGGATGGGTCCTTCTTGATGGCCACATTCACATTGTGCCCTTTCTCTAATAGCATAAAAAATATATGTGAACCAATGCAGCCATTGCTTCCGCTGACACATAATCAGATTCCTCTTCTTCTTCTCCTTAGCTCCTTGCCCTCTGTCTTTGGAATAGGTTGAGTTTGAGCAGCTAAAAAAAGACTAGAAAAGCAATGTTATTGAAAGGAAAAGGAATGATCAATTTTTATGTAGATGTGTAACGTTTTCAGGGACTAACATTCTTTATTGTTTACGCTATTCGGACTTCATTGAACTAGCGCTTGTGAAAATCGGCCTATGGTTGGTCTACTCAAACTAGGTCGTTGCCAAGCTGATTTGCTAATCATCTCACTGCTCGTGTAAATCCAAATTCAAATCCTGATCCTTAGAAATATTTAACTGGTTTGGATATAAACAGCTTGAAACCTGTATGTATGTAGCAAATGTTGTTTATAGCTATATAATAAAAAATGTGGTTCTTTCATGAAGAAAATGTTGCCAGAACAAATGCATTTTATCCAAACAATTTCATACCTTTGTACCAGTGTCTGGCTTGATCATCTCCTTTGAGTTGCATGATATCAGCATTGATTTTCTCTAGTGGAAAGGTGCTTTCCCTATATTGTTTCCAATAGATTCCTACAAAAGAAAAAAGGAAAAGCATTACCTATATATAGATCATCTTTTAAGTAATTTCATTCCAATGAGATCCACTTGCAAGAATTTAATAGGGTCAGTTACACTTCAATTTTGAACGCTTCAAATTAATGCCACGTCCATTAAACAATTTAGGTTGAGCTCACTATTATCTAGCCTATATATACAAATTAGTTGGTTTGTTCTACAAAACATGTCTATTGAGGCTTCAGTTCCTCAAGAGGATAATTGTTGAAGAATCCTCAACTTTTTTGGGTAAGTCTTCTTGGAAGGCAATTAAAAGAAAGTGGAGAAGGGTAAAGGTAAAGAGAAGATGCTAGCAGATTCAATGGTGTGGGACTCCACAACTCCAGACTAGGATGATGAAGAAGGATATTGTAACACTCGGTCTTTTTGCAGGACGGGTCGGGTCAGGGTTCAGACCCAGACCCGAGCTCCACACGTGAGGAGCCCGACGCCGCAGCCCGTCTCCCCTTTCTCGTTCCCCTTCTCCCTCATTTCCCCTTTTGTGTCTCTCCCTTACCCACAACCATAGCACAATGCAGAGAAGAAGAAGAAGGCCAAGCTTGGTGTGGCGGTGACGGCAGCGGCGGCGATGGTGGCAGCGTGGGTAAGCCTTCTCTCTTGCCCTCTCTGTCTGCTTCTTCTCCTCCCTCCTATGCAGCCTCTCCTCCTTGCTCGAGCTACCCCCCCCCCCCCCCTTCTTCTCTCACCTCCTTCTCCCTTCTCCCTTGCCTTTTTCCTCCTCCCTCCTGCACAGATTCCTCCTCCATCGTCTGAACCCTCTCTCTCCGACCTTCTCTCCCCTCTCGGTCTGCCCTACTCTCTCTGCCCGTCTCTCCACTCCATCTGAACTCTCGTTGGTTGATTTTTGACTTGTTTAGGGCTTTTTGGTCATTGTGCAGCTTAGGGACGCAGTTGTTCCCCACATAGCAATGGATTGAAGACGTGGGTAGTTGTGGCATTGAGGGATTCTAAACGTTTAGGGGCCGTTTGGACTTGTGAGGTGGCTGCCGGAACGATTGCAGCATCCTAGACTCTTGAATTGGGGTGAGCAAAGTCAAATCAAGCTTAGATTGTCGTATATTTTTCCTTTGGAGCATGTATAATTATCGTTTAAGCATGTTAGAATTTAGAATTGAGGATCTGGGAGGCATGTTAGCAATTTTGGTTTTGAGGAAAGTGTAGGATCATGATGGAGAAGCGATGATTCATGTTTATTATGATATTTTAAGCATGATAGGTTGATTTTCGATGCAATAGGAAAGCATGGTAGAGTTAGAGACATTGTGGAGAAGCATAGGACCGCCTTTGGGGAATGCTTGGAGCACCCTTGATGACGTGGGTGGTATGTGTAGTAGGAAGAGGGTGTGCATGTGAGGAGGACGCCTCAACTAAAGGAAAGTTAATTAGAATTGTGTTAAAGATGGATTAATCAATGCATTGGGATTTGATATTGGGTACCTACGGCAAGAAGTTGTGAAGTGGTCTATTGGAGGGCTTGTAGGTCGACACTACCCGTCGACACCTTCTTGAGGCGATGACATGTGTCTCAATGATTCTGTTTTGTATCTGTTTGGATTACGTATAACTAGTAGAAGTCTTACCTTTTGTTTATGACTGCAGGTACACCGGGCTCGTACCGTCGACCTTGAGTTCGAAGCTTGAGGAATTTTGAAGAGTTTTGTGAGCGTGTCACAGGTATGGCGACATTCTAGGCAAATCTATGCCTAAGCAAATGTGTGATTGTGTACTCCTAGGATCATGGGATCCAAGGATTGTGATGTGACTTGATTGATTGTCTTGTGAATGAGTATATGTATGTTTGTTCATGTTTTGATATACGATATGAATTGTTTGAAAGGTTATTAGTAGTTGTTTTGAAAAGGTTACGCATTTGCATGTGCATGCTAGAATTGATATCTGTTTAGGACAGATAAGGTGGGGTATCGAGTCGAGTGTCTCATTGACCCCAATTATGCATTAGAAAGAATCATAGAATGATAACTACATAGGAAAGCTACGAGTCAATCGCAGATCGAGATTACTCTATGTGGTTTGGCTAAGTTTTCCAAACTGTGATTGATGTGAATGTGTATTTTGTTGTGCATACATTGTCGTGGGCAATGATGCAAATGGATGAATTAGAAGGTAGTTGTACTCGTATTGTATGATGGCTAGCAATGACTGTCACTGTATGTATAGACCTCGTGTGGAGGCAATTGGAGGTGTGGGTGCACTCGTAGAGTGTACCAACCTCATGAACTAGCCAGTCAGTTTGTGAATGTGTTAATCTAATGATAATAATGAATGATTAAAAGATGAGAGGACAGTGGGATGTGGCTATGTGTTTGGGAGACATCCCGCTTTCGCCACTGGTCTCCCCTGTTCGGAGCGCAGGCAGTGCAAGGCCCCAGGGTAGTGTTGTGTGTTGTCTTGGAGCGTTTGGCTCCCTCCTTCCCAACCTGGGTGTCCTAGGGAAGGCTGAGTATCTCTCCTTGGAATTCACACATCCAGGGTTGAGTGCTCTACCGCTGCAGCGGATGAAATGGATCCATACTGTTATGGGCCACCACGGGGGTTGTCTCTCGGTTGTAGGCCGCCCATGGTGTGCATGTGCCTGTGTTGCACCCACAGGAACTGTTAATTCACTAAAGTTAATGAAATTGTAATGTATATGATTGAATGTATATGACTGATGTGCATGTGAATGATATGAATGCAAGTGTCATGTTTAAGCAAGCCTTAGATTGAAATTGTGTTAGTGCGGCCATTAAGTGGCCTTTACGTGTCATACTCTGACACGACATGATGATAGATGATTTTGAAATTTGTTCTCTTATTTGAGCCCTACATGAAAGGGTTTGGTATTTTCTTGGCTTGTTGCCATACTGCGAAAGCTGAGCCTTCAGTTGTTTTCTTTTTCAGGTTTTGGCGGACCTGGGGCAGCAGGTTGAGCAGATAGCTTCACTCACGTCCTACTGGGGAGGTTTTGGGTTTTGTTTTCTTGTTTAGTGTCGGCGCGTCTTGGTTTATTTGTATTGATGTCTTGTTTTTGTTAGACATCAATCATATGGTTGGGGCATTTTTGTTATACACATAGATGTGGTTTTGTATGAAACAAAATGGTTATATAAATGAAAGTTTGCCCCATTGTTTTGAATTGCTTGACTCATCGTCTTTTTGAATTGTTGTGTAGTCACACCTCGATGCTTTATGTTTAGAAAAAAAAATGTTTGAGTGTTAAAAGGTCGAGGTGTGACAGTTTTGGTATCAGAGTCATGGCAAACCCCAATTGGGATATGAGTTAAAGCCTATTTGTGAAGCCGTGTTGCCCAGGTACGCATCGTTTGTTATTTTAGTTTTGATTTTTCAAGTATGAATGCATAATGTAATCGATGTTTTGAGCTTTGTGCTAAGACACGCTGTGAATTGATTTGTGAGTTTAGTCTTACACATGATTTAAGAATAAAGGTTCTTGTTTGTACAGATGGAATATCAACATAGGGGTAAGAAGTGTGCTGAGCTGTCTACAGAGGCACAAAGGGAGCCAAGTCCGGCTCATTCTGATGCACATACCCCACATGAAGACAGTACCTCAGGGCAACAGAATGCCCAAGATAGTGTGGGTGCCCAAACCCCACCGAGGCAGACTCCACTTGTGGATCAGCAGGCTATATTGTTGACGACGTTGCAGACATTAACCTCACTTGTGCAATTGATGGAAGGTAACCAGAGAAGCCAAGCATCTCCTACTGGAGACACCACCGCACCACCTAAGGAGAAGGCAACAACAGTGTCATTCCAGCATTTTATGTTGATGCAGCCGCCTGTCGTTACTGGAGATGGCAGTCCAGACAAGGCAGAAGAATGGATTGAAGAGGTTGAGTGTATATTTGAGGTTCTGGAGGTACCAGGAAGCAACAAAGTAAACTATGGCTTGTATATACTTAAAGGTGGTGCCAAAAGATGGTGGAAATCGACTCAACAGATCCAGTTTGCAGGCCAACAGTCGATCTCTTGGAGGCAGTTCAGAGATTCCTTCTTTAGCACATACTTCCCAGCACATGCCAGAAATAAGAAGATGCAAGAGTTTCTTGACTTGCAGCAAAACCATTTGAGCTTGGAGGAATATGTTGCTAAGTATCGACACTTGGAGGCGTATTACCCGCACCTCTACACTACCGCTGAGGCCAGAGCCGACAAGTTTATATATGGGTTGCGTGATGGACTTTGAGGCAGAGTTATGTCAAGCAGACCTCGCAACATGGACGAGGCAGTCACTATGGCAAGATACATGGAAGAAGATTGGGCTAGGACTCAGAGGGACCATCAGAAGAAAACTTCTCAGCACACTCAGGGTGGGCGTATGCCAGTCAAGCACCAACATCCTTTAGGCATAGCAAGGCCTTATGAAAGGCGTGATGACAGAACATTCAGGCGGAACAGGCCAGGCCGCAGTGAGACCACTCAGGGGTCAATGGCCTCTCCGACTTCACCGAGGTGCCCCACTTGTTCTCGTGTGCACCCCGAGAAGCCGTGCTATCGGGTGACTGGGGCTTGTTTGCACTGCGGAGGTATGGGACATTTCATCAAGGATTGCCCGTTGAAGAAAGAAAGAGAATTGAAGAAGCCTGAGGCTGGTCCTTCTAACGCACGACAGGCGACTGGACGTGTCTATGCTACTACTATGGAGGAACTTCAGGCACACGACCTTGTTGAATGTACTTTACTTGTTGGTTTTCATATTGCTAGAGTGTTATTTGATGTTGGGGCGACCCATTCATTTATATCTAGTCGATTTTCTACTTCACTTGAAGTGTTGGCTAGGAAGATGTCGTATGTTCTAAAAATTGTTAGCCCTATGCATGCTCAAGAGTCGTGTAGCGAGTATCTACCTGATGTGGATGTGGAGATCCATCAACAACACTTACCTGTGCAATTGGTGATCATAAGTCTCAGTGAGTTTGATGTGATTTTGGGTATGGATTGGTTATATGCGCATTATGCCAATATAGATTGCAGGAATAAGCAGATACAGTTGTTGACTGATGAGATGCAACTTGTGGAATTCCATGCTTGCAAAGCTAGTCGAACGGACAAGATAATGGTGTATGCATTGAAGGCTAGACGGTTGATAGAAAATGGAAGTGTTGTCTTCTTGGTCAACGTGTTGACCAATGAGGCGGAACCGGTGAGGTTATAGGATGTTGTCGTTGTGAGCGAGTACCCTGATGTGTTTCCGGAGAAATTGTCATGTTTGCCTCCAACTCGAGAAGTGGAGTTCAAGATAGAGTTGTTGCCAGTGACAGTTCCCATTTCTAAGGTACCCTACCGTATGGCACCAGCAGAGTTAGAAGAATTGAAGAAGCAATTGCACGAGCTCTTAGACAAGGGCTTCATCTGACCTAGTGTGTCACCTTCGGGAGCACCAGTATTGTTTGTTAAGAAAAAGGATGGAACCATGCGCTTGTGTATAGATTACCGCATGTTGAATCAAGTCACCATCAAGAATTAGTATCTGCTTCCAAGAATTGAAGACTTGTTTGATCAGCTTAAGAGTGCAATGGTATTCTCCAAGATCGATTTGAGGACAGGTGTTAACACCCCAAATTTTTCCACATCAAAATTGAAGCAATGTGAAAATTTCACAAAAGAATTGTGAAAATTTGCAATTTCAAAGCCAATTTCGAATCTAAAGAACAATTTAGATTCAAATCATGAATTTGACTCGCGATACTAATCCCAATGCAGGATTACGAGTCTAAACGATTACAAATGTCATTTGACATCCAAATCCAAATACAAATGTAATTTGAAATCCAAATACGATTACAAATATCATTTGAAACCCAAATCCAATTGAAAAATTCAAATTTTGACTTGGTTCCAAGAATTGGATCTAATTTGGTCTAGAATGCTACGTGAGACCCACTTGTGGGCCCCACCTAGCCCGTGTGGTCAAAAGGCCCCCCCCAGGGGTCACACCCCATTTAAATAAATAAATAAACAAATAAATAAATGTTTCCTCCCAATTAAATGAAAAAAAAAAATCATTTTTTTAAGGAGAAATGAATGATATCATAACTAAAAACCTAGGAATAGAGAAACATTTATGCATCTCTCTCTTCTTTAACTAGGTCTTATTTAAAGGGTTTTCAATCTTCGAAAAGTAATAACTAGGCTGGTCAACCCCACTTAGTCCAAGTAGGGACGACCCTAGTGCACCCAAATCTTAGCTAGGCTCAGTCAACATGAGCTCAGCTTGGTCAAAAAGTAGGTCTGTCTCACGATCCAATTAATGGACGAAAATAGACCTTGACCGAACCAAACCCGCTTTGACTAAACTCAATCAAAGTACAATTTAGCTCAATTAAGAGCTTTCTTGACCTAAATTTATCAAATTACCTCAAACAAAGTCAAACTACTCGCAAATGAGCTTTGACTTTGGTCAATTGGTCAAAATTGATCAATTTGGACAATTTTGCCCTTCTACAGCCAAATTGAGATTAAAAAGCCTAAATTGGTTTATAAAAGGCAAATAAACACTTGAGTTTGTCAAATGGATGAATCAAATACCAAATTTAAATTGAATTTCTCAAATGAAAGTTTGATTCAGTCGACATCCATTTTCAATCAAGTTTTGGACGAAAATACCCTTTTTGAACCAAATCTGATGAAATTTTCGAATATTATTAAAATTTAAATTTAATTATCATAATTCAATGGCATTTGGAGCTTAGTAACTAGGTTTTAACCTAACAAGCTCGATTTTAAACAAAATAAAAATAAAAAGCACAAAATAAAAAAAAAAAAAAACTTGTGCAAGGGCATTTTCGTCTAAATTTTATGTCAAAGTTGATCAGCTAGGTCTGAACCAAGTAGACCAAACCTAGCCCAGCTCACCTAGCTCGTGTAATTGAGATAAGGATGAGTAAATAGAGTCATTAAAACTCATTTAACTCATTTTTCATCTCCCTAAGCCTTGGTTAACCTTCCAAGGCAAATTTAAGGAGGTGGTTGAACCCACCTCCTCCTCTATATAAACCTCACCTTGGCCACCAAGGGGAGGACGAATTTGAGAGGATTCTATCGAATTGCTGCAGCCAAGGAGCTAGGAGGGAGAAGTTAAGGAAGAGAGGAGAGGTTCGTCCAAGCCCTATTCCCCCTTTCTTCCATTTCGTTCCTCATTTTCCTCTATTCTCCCCATTGATCTTGCTAAGTTAGGGTGCTTAAGTGAACCCTTACTTAGGATTTTCGTGGTGAGAAGCCTTCTTTCCTATTACAAATTCCAGGAAGCCAGTTATTCTACTTCTAGCTTTGCTAAGCTCAAATTCACGGTTGGATTCTTGCTTAGGATTGCTTGATCTAGAAATCAAGTGAAGACAAAGGACAAACATCAAGACCGACCGCAAGGTAGGTGATTTTTAACTCACTTCTCTTCTACTTTAGCTTCTTGTTGATTTATTTTAATTCCAGCAACTCGTGGGTGGGTTTACTTTCATTTGCTTATGGCTGGGAATGATGTCCAGCTAAGGGAAACCTACGTTTCAATGTACATGTTAATGCATAATGCATGCATACGTCGATTTTCTTAAGTATGAACCCACTTATCCAATTTTGAAATGGGCCCCAAGGCCACGTCCCTTTCAAAACAACCAACTTAAAACCATTTTGAACTCCCCACCATGAGAGAATCCCACGGTGAGAGAGTGAACTTGTTGCAATATATATATGACAAAAAAGCCTATTAAGGATGGATGCATTCTCATGAATGTAATTCATCTTTGCATGGCGAAATTAAGGAAAAACTAGCTTGAGCACTCATTTATCCATTTCTATTTAAAGTTATTTTGTTTCATGCTTTATTTAATTGATCAAGGGTAGTAGGGGAGATTTGAAACGAGTTTTCAATCTTTCCACGTAAAAGAACCCAACCATGAATCTTCATGATTCATGAATTATGTGGTCCCTTTATGAAATTTCATTTTGAAGAGTAAAGTATGTATATATATGCATTGTTATATATGTACATATACGTGTTCAATCTTTTGTTAAAATTTGCTTTCCTTTCTTGAAATCAGATTGGAACACGTTTCCAAACTGGTTTTAAGAAGATTGTTTATTTTGATTTTCATAGTACCAAGTTATGAAAACATTTTCGTTTCATTTTAAAATTTGTTTAATTTCAGCAATCCATACGTAAGATGTATGTATGTTGCCGAAAGCAGACCATGTTCTATAGGAATTGGTTTAAGATTGTCAAATTTTATATATTTGAAATGCCAACTATCCTAGAACTATCCAAAGAAGTTGACGATTTCGTGAGTACGAAATCTGAAATTTGGTGGACTTCTCACTTCTATCTAAGAAACAAGCCCTTTATAAGAGACAATTTCCATAATTTTCAGCTATCTAAATCAACATAAGGTCTGATTTCTTTTAGCTATCTTGAGACAAAAGTGGATGTCATCCACGTCTCTCATATATTTCAAAAAAAAAAGTTGATTTTGACATCACTTGCATATTTTCATCATTTTGATAATTTCATGTCAAGTCTCAAGCTTATGGACTACATCTCTAATTCATGTGCTTAATCATATAATAAGCATATTTAGAGAAAGTCCTACATGTTAATTAAAATCAATCTTTATGTGTAGATTGTATGATAAGTAATTACAATGAATGGACTTTGAGAGATTATGAGAGAGTGAAGAATGTATGTTTGATATGAATGAATCTTGAGAGATTATGAGAGAGTGAAGAATGTATGTTTGATATGAATGAATCTTGAGAGATTATGAGAGAAGGGAGAATGAATGTTCCATATAGTTTTCCTTTCTCGTTTCATGCATTCACTTTCACCAAAATCAATAGCACCACATGCACACTCTCGAGAAGTTAAGAGATTCAAATTTGAGTTGCAAGAAGTGACCAAGTCATATTGCAACAAGAATTCGTAAGCTCCTCTTAACTTCAAAAGAAAACACAAGCAATGCATTCTTAATCTTGACCAAAGTGTATTTGGAAAACGACATGTTGTAACCAATGTTTCATAAAGAGAATGAACTTTACCAAACCAAATCACATGATTTGGCAAAAGAAGCATTCAAAAATCAATTTTCTTTGCTAAGGAAACTTAGCTATTTTCCAAAAGTTGATTATAATTTCAACTCATGAATCATCTAGAATTCACAACAAAGAACACAATCTCAATCTTCAAAATCCTCAAGATTATGTATTTCAAATCAAATGGCAAAAACACAAAGGTTTTAAATCCTCCAATCTTCAAAATGAGTTCGAATCAACTATTCAAAATGAATTTTGGTCCTTAAATCCAAAACCCCAATGCACAAGCATATAGGATTTGCATCAATAACTTGTACATGATCCAAATGATCTTAGTCCTTGGTCCAATTACCCCTGTTAAAGGCGGCAGGAACGGTTGGACCTCGTACCGATGGGCGGACCCCTTTCTCTTGAAAATTTTCCTCAAAAACCTCAATTTTAAAAGAATTTTTGCTGACTCGCATTTCGACCTCCTTGAAAAGGGGTGGGGTGCGAACAGATGGCACACTCGGTCGGACCCGTCATTGTTTGTCTAAGGACTTATTTGGATCATGTATGAGTTATTTTCACCAATGTCAGACATCAATTGCACAAAAATTTTTTGCAAAAATGCATACTGGCATCATGTAGTGTACATTGAGGAGATTTCATGAACTTCTTTCATTTCAATTTATCCTACCCCTCCTCAATTTAGGGATTGTATGCAGCCCATTATTTGGATGCATATGATGTTTTACTTTGCTTCTAAGTCCATGTCCAAACCCAATGTCAAAACTCTTCTTGAGTCTCTATTGGGTCAATTCATGTCAAAGTCTAATACCTTCTCTTGTCTAGATGGACTCAGACAACATTTTCCCATATGACCACATCTTATTCGGGTCGTGTCAAGGTCGATCTGGACTTCGTATCATCCCAAGTGGAGTCTACCTACCTCAATGGTATCTTTCATGGTACCCAACTTTTCGGTGTATGTTTCTGGACCACTTAGAAGAATGCGGTCTTGAAGAAGCAATCAGCCTTGCCATGCAACCTATCAATGGCAGTTTAGTCCATGCAGTTGCCGAAAGATGGAACCCAAGGACCAACACATTTTGGTTTCCATGGGGTGAAATGACAATCACTCTTGATGAGTTCTCCAACATTATGGGTCTGCCAGAGCCAAAAGGTGACCCAAGAGGTCCAATTGAAGACCAGTTCCTTGTAAACCAAGGTCAAGTCAAAACTCTAGAAGTGATTCGAAAAATCACAAGAAAACAGAGCTGACCTTTTGTCAACCCTGCGTCACTATCTAGAAGTGTTGCAGACAAGTACAAAAACTCTATGGTGACTTGTACCGTGGGTCTTATCTTCTTCAACAATGAAGAACACATAATGGATTTTCGCATAGCCCGCCTCTTCAGAAAATGGGGGCATGTCAAAGTCCGTCACATTTCCATAGCAATGGCAGCCTTGGCATTCCTTTATAGAGGGTTGACCAAATTTTCAATTGGAGATGCAGACTCGATAGAAGGATGTGTCTTCGCACTGCAAGCTTGGTTCTACAAACACGTGGGGCCACAATCATGTCATTTTCGAAACACAGACGGGCAGTTATCCAGTATGGAGCACTACCGCAGAAAGATGGAGGAAGTTGATGACTCCACCATCATTTGGGACTTCTTTGATCGAGAAGTCACTAAGTCAAGATATACCTACAACCCAGTCAGAGGAAGTCTTCTATTGGGGCCATTCTTCATAGTCGAATATCATCCAGAGCGTTGCCTCAGACAATTATCACTGCATCAAAGGAAAGCATATCCAATTGAGTCAGAATGAGCCATCATAGAGTGTGAACTAGATACCGAAGGGTGGTCTGGGATATACACCTATGCCCAACAACGTTGGGAATCATTTGCTCATTTGTATCTTGTCCTTGGTCCAGGAATGGGTCCTGAATATGTAAAATGGTGGGATGAAGTCCGCCCATCTATCCTTCTGTCCTAGATTGTCATGTCTACTTCATTGTTGTTAAGCCAAAATTTGTCAAGTTGTGTTGAACTTTGTCAAGTTTTGTCATTCTCATCTTTCTTTCAACATGCAATCAAAATTTGCCATCTCTCATCAATTCACATCCTAACATTTTCAATTTTTCTTCTTGCAAGGTGAACATCCGTTTTATGGTCGAAACCAGAAGCCAACACAGGAGAAGGATTGAAATGGAGCTAGAGCAAACTTTTATGGGAGACAAGGAAGAAGAATCATTTTCAGAAACCCTTCCCAGGATAGAAACAAATGATCCAACATTTGAAGAATACAAAAGATTTCGGAAATACATGATCATGTTCAACGAAGAACAAGCCCAGGCAGAAAATGCCAAAAAGAAAGGAAAGAAAACAAAGAAATACTCATCAAGCAGTTCTGACTCTTCTGAAGACACTACTACAGAATCCAGTAGTGAAGAAGAACCAAAGACTCCCAAGAAAAAGAAGAAGGGAGAATCATGGAGAACCAAAATTCAGGAAGTTGAAAAGAAGTTGAATGCAGTTCAACTCAAGGGCAAGAATAAAAGAAATTTCACATNACTTGCCTAAAAAATTTATCAAATTCGAGGGTCATGGAGACCCAAAGGCACATTTGGCCATGTTCTTTGCTGAGTGCTACAAATTTCGTCACAATCACAGGGCCCTCTTTCGATGTTTCCCCAGAAGCCTAGAAGGAATTGCAGCACAATGGTATCGGGAACACATTAACCCAGTGGAATTGAAAAATTTTGACAAGTTAATCAACCTTTTCATTGAAAGGTTCATTCAAAACGTTGAAACTACACCAACGATCACCACACTTTGTTATCTGAAACAGAGGCCAGGTGAAAAGGTGAGAGATTTTATTCAAAGATGGAGGTCTTCTTGCAACAGGATGAGGGACCCAATGTCTCAATCACATGCATTGGGACTAATCGTGAACAATTTGACACAACCATTGAGGAGCCTCATTTCCAATGCTCCGATCAAGTCTTTCATCGATCTCACTGAGAGGGCAGAATGCATTGAAGCAGGAATTGAAAATGAAGCTTTTGATGCTGTCATCCCGGTAAAGGTTAGGGAAGATACAAAGAAGAATAGCAAGAGTCAAAATGCTCTGGTCAACATCGTAGCCAACGCCGCCATCTTCAAGAAAGAGAACTCAGAATATCCCAAGAATAAAGGGGTAATGGACAGAGCTAGTGGCAGTAGCAGTGGCACTAAAAATAAACATCCTGGATAGGGTACGATAGGAAATTCACCCCATTACAACAGAGTTATGAAGAGGTCATGCACATGTTAATCGAAAGAGGTACTCTGTTTCTTCCGAAAGTCTCCAACCCCCCACCGATGATGGGGAAAAACAAAGAGCAATTTTGCAAGTTTCATCGTGCTCCAGGACACGATACAGAAGACTGCCTTGTACTTAAAAATATTGTGCAAGATGCAGTTGACAAAGAAATCATCAAAGAGGTCAGTGAACAACCAGACATTCTCAAGAACCCTTTTCCTAAACATGGGAAAGGAACAGTTTTGATGGTCAGATTTTCAACAAGTCACCCAATTATGGTGACAAACAAAAGGGATACAACATCCCTAGATTTTTTTGGATTACTTCCCAAACATGATAAATGATCCATCAATGCACAAACCGAATTGGTTAAACAAGATAGTCTGACAGAAATTGATCAGAAGTCACAAGTATGGGACCCTGAACCCTTGGGATCCATCTTCAATGAATTAGACCCTTTACCCGAAGTCAAGAAGGGAGGATTTAACCCCAACAGGGGGAACGAATGGGCTTTTGAAATATGTGAAAATGGTCCAATCACATTCTCTGATAAAGATCTACCGATTGGAGGTGCATCACATAATGATGCCTTACACATAGTAGTAGAAACGAGGGGCACCAGAGTCTCACACATTTTAATTGATGGTGGAGCAAGCCTGAACATCTGTCCACAACAAATAGCTCGTGAGTTAGGCATAAGACAGGCCGACTATACCCCGTCGCCAATTTTCATCCATGGATACGACGGAACAGGACAACCATGCCTCGGATGTATATGTCTAGATCTGAATATCTCTGAGACATATCATCGGGTTTTATTCCATGTGGTCGACATAGAGCCATCATTCAACCTGTTGCTTGGCAGGCCGTGGATCCATGCTACCAATGCAGTTCCCTCCACCTTACATCAATGTGTTAAGTAGACTCACAACAGGAATACTGTAACCATCTACGCAGAGGACAGGCAGAGTCGTCTCGTGCACCCGATGATTCCGGTACCAACATATATAATCGAGGTACCCAGTATTCGAGTCTGCAAAGAAGAAGAAATATCTCCAAGTCTTAGCAGGTTGGTCATTCACAAATCAAAGAAACAAATGTGGGTGAAAAAGGGTACCAAACCTGAAGCAAGTTACAAAAGCCATCCGTTATTCAAGAAATTCTGTCAGAATGAGAAAGGATTGGATTTACTCATCCGTCATGGCTACCAGCCATTTACGGTCCTTGGCAAATATGAAAATGAAATCTTGGAACCAATTACCCTGACAGGACAACGAGGCACTCAAGCCTTGGGATGCCAAAGTTATGAAAAAGTGGATGTCGAGGAAGAATTCAAGCCAGTGCCTTTTGTCAAGAGCAATACCATAGGTGGATGTTCACCATCAATCTGAATCAACAAATCCTCTATCATTTTGTCATCCAGTCATTATTTTGTTGTCATTGTACTCCAATATACCAAGTGTCTTCATTTTGTAATATCTTCAAAGATGCAATGACATGCACAATTTACTTTCATGAACAATGTCTCAAATCTCATCTGACTTCTTTATAATCTTTAGGATGGCATCTGAGGATCAAACATCAAAAGCTTTTAAGGAGATAAATCCAGAACTCGATGAGGCAGAATGTCCAGAGTTCATCCAAATAAGAAAGCAAGATCAACCGTCACCTTTAATTAATGATCCGATTGAGGAAATTAATATTGGCACGGAAGAGAGTCCAAAGATTTTGCAAATTGGAACAAGTCTCTCAGCAGAAGAAAGAAAAGAGTTGATAAACTTCCTCAAAAAGCATCCAGAAGCCTTTGCATGGACTTATGAGGACATGCCAGGACTTGATACAAAATTAGTCGAGCATCGACTACCATTGAAACCAGAATGCAAGCCAATCAAATAAAAGTTGAGGAAACTAGACCCTCGTCTTGAGGGGCAAGTTAAGGAAGGCCTAGAAGACCTACTAAAGGCAGGGTTCATCCGAACAATCGATTATCCTGAATGGTTAGCAAACATTGTGGTAGTCCCAAAGAAAAATGGCAAAATTCGGCTCTGCATCGATTTCAGAGATTTGAATAAGGCTACACCAAAGGATGACTACCCACTTCCAAACATTGACTTGTTAGTAGACAGTACTGCAGGCCACGCTATGTTCTCCTTTATGGATGGATATTCTGGCTATAACCAAATTAAGCTGGCTGCTCAAGATCAAGCCAAAACATCATTTACAACCCCATGGGGTACCTTCTGCTATACAGTAATGCCATTTGGCTTGAAGAACGCTGGAGCAACATATCAAAGAGCCATGGCAGCTATCTTTCATGATCAAATGCATCAAATCATGGATGCATATGTGGATGATCTACTAATTAAGTCAAAAACAAGAGAGAATCACATCAACATTCTTTCTCAAGTTTTTGATAGACTCTTACAATACAAACTTAGATTGAATCCACAAAAATATGTATTTGGTGTGGAATCCGGTAAGCTTTTTGGGATTTGTGGTCAGCAAAAAGGAAATCGAGATGGATCCTTCCAAAGCAAAGGCGATCATCGAAATGTCACCACCAACAAATCTTAAGGAGCTACGTAGCTTGCAAGGCAGAATTCAGTCAATCAGAAGGTTTATATCTAATCTTGCCATGAGATGTGAACCCTTCAACCATTTACTGCGGAAAGGAGTCAAATTTGAATGGGGACATGAATGTCAAGCCTCANCTATTGGCTTGCGAAGTTAAAATTTTATCCAAACTTAATCCACTCAAATATATCCTCGAACAACCATTTCTGAATGGAAGGATAGCAAAGTGGCAGGTTTTGCTGATGCAATATGATTTGGAATATGTGTCACAAAAATCAATCAAGGGGCAAGCCATCGCAGATCAGTTGGCAGATTTTCCTCTATCTGAAGAAATTAGAACAAACGATGACTTCTCAGATGAGCAAATCCTCATGAAAGGGAAATGATTCCTTACTCCCTCAAAGCACAACCGGGGCAGGCATTGGGATACTTTTTATTACACCGGAAAGGGAAATGATTCCTTACTCCCTCAAATTGAATTTCTCCTGCACGCATGATATGGCGGAGTACGAGGCCCTAATCCAAGGACTCAAAATGCTGCTCAAATTTAAAGTGCAGAGAGTTCGGATTTTTGGAGATTCTCTCTTAGCTGTCAGTCAGGTCAATGGAGATTGGCAAGTCAAAGATCAGAAATTGATCCCATATCAAGAGTTAGCGGCTTCCCTCTTAAGACAGTTCGAGGAATATCAACTCTTACATGTCAAAAGAGAATTTAACCCAATAGCAGATGGTTTAGCCAGTTTAGGCTCTACCATTGCCTTCAAACCTGAAGAATCTATCAGATCTTTTGAAGTTGGAAGACTCGAACAACCATCTTTTGTCATACCAGAACAGGTGTTGCAAGCAGAAAGTAGAGAAACACCATGGTATCAAAACATCAAGGATTTTCTCCAAACTGGAACACTCCCACCAGAAATGTCTCGAAAAGAGCAAAGAGTTTTGAGACACATGTCTTCAAGATATTTCATTTTAGCCAACATCCTATACAGAAGAGGATTCAGCACTGAATATGCTAGATGTCTCGATGCAAATGAGGCACTAGAAATTGTTCAAGAAGCCCATGAAGGAATTTGTGGGGGACATGTAGGGTATCAGACCCTCGTCAAGCAGATAGTCAGAGCAGGGTACTATTGGCCCACAATGAAAAGGGATTGTCACCAATTTGTCAGAAAATGCATCAAATGTCAATTGCATGCACCATCAATTCATGCTCCAGCATCGTACCTTCATTCGGTCAGCTCACCATGGCCATTCTCCATGTGGGCCTTCGACGTGGTCGGTCCAATCAATCCACTTGCCTCAAATGGACACAGGTATTTTCTTGCAGCTACATATTACTTCACCAAATGGGTGGAAGCGATCACTTTAAAAACAGTCGAAGGACAACACGTGGTGTCCTTCATTCACAAAAACCTTTTGTGTAGATTCGGCATCCCGCATGATATCGTTTCTGATAACGGTACTCATTTCAAAAATGAGAAAATGCGCAACCTCTGTCACAAACACAAAATACAACATCACTTTTCTGCCCCATGTTACCCTCAAGGTAATGGTCAGGCAGAAGCAACCAACAAGATTTTGATTTGTGTCTTAGAAAGGACTGTTGAAACAGGCCGAGATTGGCACGAGAAAATGCACAATGCACTTTGGGCGTATCGAACCACAATTCGGACACCCACTAATGCTACACCAGCAAAATTGGTATATGGAACGGAAATTGTCCTTCCATTACATGTCCAAAAACCAGCAATGAAATTTGCTGCTCTCATTGAACTCCCAATTAGCAAGTATCAAAAAAAGAGACTTGCTCAATTAGACCTCTTAGATGAGAAAAGACTACAAGCGGCAGAGCATGCTGAAGTCTATCGCAAGAGAGTCGCCCGACATTATGCCAAATCAGTCATTGAAAGAAAATTTCAGGTAAATGATCTTGTTTTAAGATCCATAGTTCCACTCAAGAGTAGACCTAAAGGAAAATGGGCACCGAACTGGGAAGGACCTTATGTCGTCAAGGAGGTTCTACCTCATAATTCTTACCGGCTGATTGATGCCGATGGGGTTGAAATCCCTGATCCAATTAATGCTTTGCATCTCAAGAAATTCTATACTTGAATTTGCAATTCAAAATTTTCAAAACAATTGTACATTGATAAGCATGTTCTTATCAATTTTCAAATCAACTAAGGGGCATAGTATCCCTTAGAGAAAGTTTCAAAAATGCATCAAAATTTCTAAAATTTTCAAACTCAACCCATGTCTTGAGGACAACAACAGGGCATTGACTTGAAATAGACAAGAAATTTCAATGAAATTGAGGGATTAATGTATAGAAATTAACGTTGGTCCCAACAAGTGGCACTTGTAAAGGTCTAGCATGAGATGCCTCAAGAAAAGGCCCTTGAAACCCAAAAGACCTTGGCAAGATGCAAGAAAAAAACTATCAAGCGAAATGAGTTGAGCGATGAGCTCGGGGTGAGTGTAGTTGTTTTTCTGGTTCAAAGCTCAGCAAACGCAGGTAGGCATATGACCTATGCTTACGTTGTGAAGCTAAAAAGCAATCCATGAACATTTTGCTTATATTAAGTCTCCTAAAGCCTTCTGAATTTGAGCAAGTAAGCCCGAGGAGTGTTTTACATTTGGTACCCTGAGGCCAACTGGTCTAGGAGTTACTGGCCCAAAGCTCGGTACAAGGGTTCAGAAGAAAGCCCGATAGACTTGATATTGCACAAAGCAAACTACACAAAACCATCAAAGTGGTGGAACTCCATAGTAACTTTTGGGGTGGTGAGGAATTCTCCCAAGAGTGAAGGGTGGCTCAAAAAAAAGAAAAGCAAAATTCAAAAGCAAAAGCAAGTATGTGAAAAACTAAGTAAAAGGAGAGAAAAAGCACTTGCCAATGGTCTAGAAGACATGAAGAGCTAAGTCCTCCAAGCGTCAAATGCAAAAACTTTCACAATTGCAAAATTTTTCACCCAACATTAATTCCTCTACAAAGTCTCCAATGAGATAGAGAAAAATCTTCTTATTTCAGGTCTATGCCTAGTGTTTCCCCTCAAGTGAGGATGGTTCAAAATCATTTGAAAAATGGATTCTCCAAACGTTTGCAAAAATTTGGTGCGTGAATCTTTGCTATTAAGCAAATTCTTCAACTTGCTTAACAGCAAAGAGGGGCATCTGTTAACACCCCAAATTTTTCCACATCAAAATTGAAGCAATGTGAAAATTTCACAAAAGAATTGTGAAAATTTGCAATTTCAAAGCCAATTTCGAATCTAAAGAACAATTTAGATTCAAATCATGAATTTGACTCGCGATACTAATCCCAATGCAAGATTACGAGTCCAAACGATTACAAATGTCATTTGACATCCAAATCCAATTACAAATGTAATTTGAAATCCAAATTCGATTACAAATGTCATTTGAAACCCAAATCCAATTGAAAAATTCAAATTTTGACTTGGATCCAAGAATTGGATCTAATTTGGTCTAGAATGCTACGTGAGACCCACTTGTGGGCCCCCACCTAGCCCGTGTGGTCAAAAGGCCCCCCCAGGGGTCACACCCCATTTAAATAAATAAATAAACAAATAAATAAATGTTTCCTCCCAATTAAATGAAAAAAAAATCATTTTTTTAAGGAGAAATGAATGATATCATAACTAAAAACCTAGGAATAGAGAAACATTTATGCATCTCTCTCTTCTTCAACTAGGTCTTATTTAAAGGGTTTTCAATCAACGAAAAGTAATAACTAGGTTGGTCAAACCCACTTAGTCCAAGTAGAGACGACCCTACTGCACCCAAATCCTAGCTAGGCTCAGTCAACATGAGCTCAACTTGGTCAAAAAGTAGGTCTGTCTCACGATCCAATTAATGGACGAAAATAGACCTTGACCGAACCAAACCCGCTTTGACTAAACTGAGTCAAAGTACAATTTAGCTCAATTAAGAGCTTTCTTGACCTAAATTTATCAAATTACCTCAAACAAAGTCAAACTACTCACAAATGAGCTTTGACTTTGGTCAATTGGTCGAAATTGATCAATTTGGACAATTTTGCCCTTCTACGGCCAAATTGAGATTAAAAAGCCTAAATTGGTTTATAAAAGACAAATAAACACTTGAATTTGTCAAATGGATGAATCAAATACCAAATTTAAATTGAATTTCTCAAATGAAAGTTTGATTCAGTCGAAATCCATTTTCAATCAAGTTTTGGACGAAAATACCCTTTTTGAACCAAATCTGATGAAATTTTCGAATTTTATTAAAATTTAAATTTAATTATCATAATTCAATGGCATTTGGAGCTTAGTAACTAGGTTTTAACCTAATAAGCTCGATTTTAAACAAAATAAAAATAAAAAGCACAAAATAAAAAAAAAACCTGTGCAAGGGCATTTTCGTCTAAATTTTTGGTCAAAGTTGATCAGCTAGGTCTGAACCAAGTAGACCAAACCTAGCCCAGCTCACCTAGCTCGTGTAATTGAGATAAGGATGAGTAAATAGAGTCATTAAAACTCATTTAACTCATTTTTCATCTCCCTAAGCCTTGGTTAACCTTCCAAGGCAAATTTAAGGAGGTGGTTGAACCCACCTCCTCCTCTATATAAACCTCACCTTGGCCACCAAGGGGAGGACGAATTTGAGAGGATTCTATCGAATTTCTGCAGCCAAGGAGCTAGGAGGAAGAAGTTAAGGAAGAGAGGAGAGGTTCGTCCAAGCCCTATTCCCCCTTTCTTCCATTTCCTTCCTCATTTTCCTCTATTCTCCCCATTGATCTTGCTAAGTTAGGGTGCTTAAGTGAACCCTTACTTAGGATTTTCGTGGTGAGAAGCCTTCTTTCCTATTACAAATTCCAGCAAGCAAGTTATTCTACTTCTAGCTTTGCTAAGCTCGAATTCACGGTTGGATTCTTGCTTAGGATTGCTCGATCTAGAAATCAAGTGAAGACAAAGGACAAACATCAAGACCGACCGCAAGGTAGGTGATTTTTAACTCACTTCTCTTCTACTTTAGCTTCTTGTTGATTTATTTTAATTCCAGCAACTCGTGGGTGGGTTTACTTTCATTTGCTTATGGCTGGGAATGATGTCCAGCTAAGGGAAACCTACGTTTCAATGTACATGTTAATGCATAATGCATGCATACGTCGATTTTCTTAAGTATGAACCCACTTATCCAATTTTGAAATGGGCCCCAAGGCCACGTCCCTTTCAAAATAACCAACTTAAAACCATTTTGAACTCCCCACCATGAGAGAATCCCACGGTGAGAGAGTGAACTTGTTGCAATATATATATGACAAAAAAGCCTATTAAGGATGGATGCATTCTCATGAATGTAATTCATCTTTGCATGGCGAAATTAAGAAAAAACTAGCTTGAGCACTCATTTATCCATTTCTATTTAAAGTTATTTTGTTTCATGCTTTATTTAATTGATCAAGGGTAGTAGGGGAGATTTGAAACGAGTTTTCAATCTTTCCACGTAAAAGAACCCAACCATGAATCTTCATGATTCATGAGTTATGTGGTCCCTTTATGAAATTTCATTTTGAAGAGTAAAGTATGTATATATATGCATTGTTATATATGTACATATACGTGTTCAATCTTTTGTTAAAATTTGCTTTCCTTTCTTGAAATCAGATTAGAACACGTTTCCAAACTGGTTTTAAGAAGATTGTTTATCTTGATTTTCATAGTACCAAGTTATGAAAACATTTTCATTTCATTTTAAAATTTGTTTAATTTCAGCAATCCATACGTAAGATGTATGTATGTTGCTGAAATCAGACCATGTTCTATAGGAATTGGTTTAAGAATGTCAAATTTTATATATTTGAAATGCCAATTATCCTAGAACTATCCAAAGAAGTTGACGATTTCGTGAGTACGAAATCTGAAATTTGGTGGACTTCTCACTTCTATCTAAGAAACAAGCCCTTTATAGGAGACAATGTCCATAATTTTCAGCTATCTAAATCAACATAAGGTCTGATTTCTTTTAGCTATCTTGAGACAAAAGTGAATGTCATCCACGTCTCTCATATATTTCAAAAAAAAAAAGTTGATTTTGACATCACTTGCATATTTTCATCATTTTGATAATTTCATGTCAAGTCTCAAGCTTATGGACTACATCTCTAATTCATGTGCTTAATCATATAATAAGCATATTTAGAGAAAGTCCTACATGTTAATTAAAATCAATCTTTATGTGTAGATTGTATGATAAGTAATTACAATGAATGGACT
>JAANDH010000528.1:160555-188129 GCA_011799765.1 Nymphaea thermarum
GCATAATGAGTTGATCACGCATAACTTAATAAAGCTGACCATTATACCAATGCATCAAGTTGGCCATGCATTGATTGTGTCTATCAGTCAGTCATTCATTTCAATTGCATCTAATTGACATTTTTAACTTGTTGGAGGGGAAGTTGCTTCATCAAGATGCCTCAGCAGTTCCTAGGTCTGACAGGAATGTATCACCTCTTGTTGTATAGGGTTCATCGCATGTTCTGTGCTCATCAAGAGTTCAACACACATAACCTTTTAAAATTGACCATAATACCGATGCATCAAGTTGGTCACGCATTGGTTGTGTCATTCAGTCAATCATTTATTTCAATTGCATTCAATTGACAATTTTAACTTTATGGAGGGGACGTTGCTTCATCAAGATCCTTGAGCAGTTCCGAGGTCTCACATGACTGTTTTCCCACCTATTGAACAGGGTTCATCGCATCTTTTGCGCTCCAAAGGAGATAATCACACAGAACTAACTAAAACTGACCATTATACCAACGCATCAAGTTGGCCATGCATCGGTGGTACCCATCAGTCAATCATTTATTCCTATTTCAACCAATTGACATTGTTAACTAGATGGAGGGGACATGGCCTCATCAAGATTCTTGAGCAGTTCCCAGGTCTCAAGGGACTGTTTCCCCTCTTGTTGTAGAGGGTTCAACGCATCTTTTGCAAGCATAATGAGTTGATCACACAATTCCTCCTAAGACTGACCAATATACCAGTGCATCTAGTTGGCCATCCATTGGTTGTGTCAATCAGTCAGCAATTCATTTCAGTTGCATCTAATTGACATTTTTAACCTGATCGAGGGGACGTTGCTTCAACAAGATGCTTGAGCAGTTCTCAGGTTTGTCGTACAGGGTTCATCGCATGTTTTGCGCTCATCAAGAGATCATCACACATAACCATAATACTGATGCATCAAGTTGGCCATGTATTAGTTGCGTCATTCATTCAATCATTTATTTCAATTGCATCCAATTTAAATTTTTAACTTCATGGAGGAGACATTTTTTCATCAAGATCCTTGAGTAGTTCCTAGGTCTCACGGGACTGTTTTCCCACTTGTTGAACAGGGTTCACCACATCTTTTGATGATCACACATAAGTAACTAAAATTGACCATTATACCAATGCATCAAGTTGGCCATGCATTGGTGGTGTCCATCAGTTAGTCATTTATTCCAATTTCAATCAAATACATTTTTAACTAGATGGAGGGGACATGACTTCATCAAGATCCTTTAGCAGTTCTGAGGTCTCACGGGACTATTTCCCCTCTTGTTGTAGAGGGTTCAACGCATCTTTTGCGCATATAATGAGTAGATCACACAAAACCTCCTAAGACTGACCATCATACCAATGCATCAGGTTGGCCATGCATTGGTCGTGTCAATCAGTCAGCAATTCATTTCAATTGCATCTAATTGACATTTTTAACTTGATGGAGGTGACGTTGCTTCAACAAGATGCATAAGCAGTTCTCAGGTTTGTTGTACAGGGTTCATCGCATGTTTTGCGCTCATCAAGAGATCATCACACATAACCTTTTAAAACTGACCACGATGCATCAAGTTGGCCATGCATTGGTTGCGTCATTCATTCAATCATTTATTTCAATTGCATCCAATTGAAATTTTTAACTTTATGGAGGAGACGTTTCATCATCAAGATCCTTTAGCAGTTCCCAGGTCTCACGAGACTGTTTTCCCACTTGTTGAACATGGTTCATCGCATCTTTTGCGCTCGTAAGGAGATGATCACACATAAGTAACTAAAACCGACCATTATAACAATGCATCAAGTTGACCATGCATCGGTGGCGTCCATCAGTCTGTCATTTATTCCAATTTCAACCAAATGACATTTTTAACTAGATGGACGGGACATGGCTTCATCAAGATCCATGAGTAGTTCCCAGGTCTCACCGGATTGTTTTCCCTCCTGTTGTAGAGGGTTCATCGTATCTTTTGCGCTCTTAAGGAGTTGATCACATAACTAACTCAAAACTGACCATTATACCAATGCATCAAGATCGCCATGCATCGATAGTGTCCATCAGTCAGTCATTTATTCCAATTTCCACCAATTGACATTTTTAACTAGATGGAGATGACATAGCTTCATCAAGATCCTTGAGCGATTCCCAGGTCTCACGGGATTGTTTCCCCTCTTGTTGTAGAGGGTTCAACGCATCTTTTGCGCACATAATGAGTTGATCACACATAACCTCCTAAGACTGACCATTATACCAATGCATTAAGTTGGCCATGCATTGGTCGTGTCAATCAGTCAACCATTAATTTCAATTGCATCTAATTGACATTTTTAACTTGATGGAGAAGACGTTGCTTCATCAAGAAGCTTGACCAGTTCCCAGGTCTGCGTGAATGTATCAACTTTTGTTGTACAGGGTTCATCGCATGTTTTGCGCTCATCAAGAGATTATCACACATAACCTATTAAAACTGTCCATAATAATGATGTATCAAGTTGGCCATGCATTGGTTGTGTCATTCATTCAATCATTTATTTTGATTGCATCCAATTGACATTTTTAACTTTATGAAGGGACGTTGCTTTATCAAGATCCTTGAGCAGCAACCAAGTATCACGAGACTGTTTTCCCACTTGTTGAACAGGGTTCATCGCATCTTTTGCGCGCCTAATGAGATGATCACACATAACTAACTAAAACTGACCATTATACCAATACATCAAGTTGACCATGCATCGGTGGTGCCCATCTGCTAGTCATTTATTCCAATTTCAGCCAATCGACATTTTTAACTAGATGGAGGGGACATGGCTTCATCAAGATCTTTGAGCAATTCCCAGGTCTCACGGGACAGTTTCCCCTTCTGTTGTAGAGGGCTCAACGCATCTTTTGTGTGCATAAATTTGTTGATCACATCTTGTTGTTTAGGGTTCATCGCATGTTTTGCGCTCATCAAGAGTTCATCACACATAACCTTTTAAAACTGATCATAATACCGATGCATCAAGTTGGCCATGCATTGGTTGTGTCATTCAGTCAATCATTTATTTCAATTAAATCCAATTGACATTTTTAACTAGATGGAGGGGACATGGCTTCATCAAGATCCTTGAGCAGTTCCCACGTCTTACGGGACTGTTTCGCCTCTTGTTGTAGAGGGTTTAACGCATCTTTTGCGCGCATAATGAGTTGATCACACATAACCTCCTAAAACTGACCATTATACTAACGCATCAAGCTAGCCATAAATTGGTTGTGTCAATCAGTCAGCCATTCAATTCAATTGCACCAAATTGACATTTTTAACTTGATGGAGGGGACGTTGCTTCATCAAGATGCTTGAGCAGTTCCCAAGTCTGACGGGAATGTATCACCTTTTGTTGTACAGGGTTCATCGCATCTTTTGCGCTCATCAAGAGATCATCACATATAACCATTTAAAACTGACCATAATACCGATGCATCAAGTTGGCCATGCATTGTTTGTGTCATTCAGTCAATCATTTATTTCATTTGCATCTAATTGACATTTCTAACTTTATAGAGTGGACGTTGCTTCATCAAAATCTTTGAGCAGTTCCCAGGTCTCACGGGACTGTTTTCCCACTAGTTGAAAAGGGTTCATCGCATCTTTTGCGCTCATCAAGAGATCATCACACATAACCTTTTAAAACTGACCATTATACCACATCAAGTTGGCCATGCAACGGTGGTGTCCATCAGTCAGTCATTTATTCCAATTTCAACCAATTGAAATTTTTAACTATATGGAGGGGACATGGCTTCATCAAGATCCTTGAGCAGTTCATAGGTCTCACGAGACCGTTTCCCCTCCTGTTGTAGAGGGCTCAACGCATCTTTTGCGTGCATAAATTTTTTGATCACACATAACCTCCTAAGACTGACCATTATACCAAAGCATCAAGTTGGCCATGCATTGGTTGTGTCAATCAATCAGCCATTCATTTTGATTACACCTAATTGACATTTATAACTTGATTGAGGTGACGTTGCTTCATCAACATGCTTGAGAAGTTCCCAGGTCTGACGGGAATGTATCACCTTTTGTAGTACAAGGTTCATTGCATGTCTTGCATTCATCAAGAGATCATCACACATAACCTTTTAAAACTGACCATAATACCGATGCATCAAGTTGGCCATGCATTGGTTGTGTCATTCATTCAATCATTTATTTCAATTGCATCCAATTAAAACTTTTTATGGAGGGGACGTTGGTTCATCAAGATCCTTGAGCAGTTCCCAGGTCTCACAGGACTGTGTCCCCTCTTGTTGTAGAGGGTTCAACGCATCCTTTGCGTGCATAAATTTGTTGATGACACATAACCTCCTAGAGTGACCATCATACCAATGCATTAAGTTAGCCATGCATTGGTTGTGTCAATAAGTTAGTCATTCACTTCAATTGCATCTAACTAACATTTTTAACTTGATGGAGGGGACGTTGCTTCAAGAAGATGCATAAGCAGTTCTCAGGTTTGTTGTACAGGGTTCATCGCATGTTTTGCGCTCATCAAGAGACATGCAGAGCAAACATGTCAATTCATAAGCAGTTCTCAGGTTCTTTAGGATGGCATCTGAGGATCAAACATCAAAAGCTTTTAAGGAGATAAATCCAGAACTCGATGAGGCAGAATGTCCAGAGTTCATCCAAATAAGAAAGCAAGATCAACCGTCACCTTTAATTAATGATCCGATTGAGGAAATTAATATTGGCACGGAAGAGAGTCCAAAGATTTTACAAATTGGAACAAGTCTCTCAGCAGAAGAAAGAAAAGAGTTGATAGACTTCCTCAAAAAGCATCAAGCAGCCTTTGCATGGACTTATGAGGACATGCCAGGACTTGATACAAAATTAGTCGAGCATCGACTACCATTGAAACCAGAATGCAAGCCAATCAAACAAAAGTTGAGGAAACTAGACCCTCGTCTTGAGGGGCAAGTTAAGGAAGGCCTAGAAGACCTACTAAAGGCAGGGTTCATCCGAGCAATCGACTATCCTGAATGGTTAGCAAACATTGTGGTAGTCCCAAAGAAAAATGGTAAAATTCGACTCTGCATCGATTTCAGAGATTTGAATAAGGCTACACCAAAGGATGACTACCCACTTCCAAACATTGACTTGTTAGTAGACAGTACTACAGGCCACGCTATGTTCTCCTTTATGGATGGATATTCTGGCTATAACCAAATTAAGTTGGCTGCTCAAGATCAAGCCAAAACATCATTTACAACCTCCTGGGGTACCTTCTGCTATACAGTAATGCTGTTTGGCTTGAAGAATGCTGGAGCAACATATCAAAGAGCTATGGCAGCTATCTTTCATGATCAAATGCATCAAATCATGGATGCATATGTAGATGATCTACTAATTAAGTAAAAAAACAAGGGAGAATCACATCAGCATTCTTTCTCAAGTTTTTGATAGACTCTTACAATACAAACTTAGATTGAATCCACAAAAATGTGTATTTGGTGTGGAATCCGGTAAGCTTTTAGGATTTATGGTCAGCAAAAAGGGAATCGAGATGGATCCTTCCAAAGCAAAGACGATCATCGAAATGTCACCACCAACAAATCTTAAGGAACTACGTAGCTTGCAAGGCAGAATTCAGTCAATCAGAAGGTTTATATCTAATCTTGCCATGAGATGTGAACCTTTCAACCATTTACTACGGAAAGGAGTCAAATTTGAATGGGGACATGAATGTCAAGCCTCATTCGAAAAAATCAAGAAGTATCTCCTTTGCTCACCAATTTTAAAACCTCCAATTTTGGGGAAACCTCTACTCCTTTACATCACAGTTAACGATCCAGCCTGTGGTGGATTTTTGGCTCAATATGAAGAAGGATGTCGGATAGAACATGTCACTTATTACATCAGTAAGACATTCGTGCAGTATGAAAAGAATTACTCGCACATGGAAAAGACTTGCTTAGCCTTGGTATGGATGTGTAAAAAATTAAGGCATTACCTATTGGCATGCGAAGTTAAAATTTTATCCAAACTTAATCCACTCAAGTATATCCTTGAACAGCCATTTCTGAATGGAAGGATAGCAAAGTGGCAGGTTTTGCTGATGCAATATGATTTGGAATATGTGTCACAAAAATCAATCAAGGGGCAAGCCATCGCAGATCAGTTGGCAGATTTTCCTCTATCTGAAGAAATTAGAACAAACGATGACTTCCCAGATGAGCAAATCCTCACGACTGAACCAGAGCCAATTTGGGAGATGTATTTTGACGGATCTAAAAGCACAACTGGGGCAGGCATTGGGATACTTTTTATTACACCGGAAAGGGAAATGATTCCTTACTCCCTCAAATTGAATTTCTCCTGCACGCATAATATGGCGGAGTACGAGGCCCTCCAAGGACTCAAAATGCTGCTCAAATTTAAAGTGCAGAGAGTTCGCATTTTTGGAGATTCTCTCTTAGTTGTCAGTCAGGTAAATGGAGATTGGCAAGTCAAAGATCAGAAATTGATCCCATATCAAGAGTTAGCGGCTTCCCTCTTAAGACAGTTCGAGGAATATCAACTCTTACATGTCAAAAGAAAATTTAACCCAATAGCAGACGGTTTAGCCAGTTTAGGCTCTACCATTGCCTTCAAACCTGGAGAATCTATCAGATCTTTTGATGTTGGAAGACTCGAACAACCATCTTTTGTCATACCAGAACAAGTGTTGCAAGCAGAAAGTAGAGAAACACCATGGTATCAGAACATCAAGGATTTTCTCCAAACTGGAACACTCCTACCAGAAATGTCTCGAAAAGAGCAAAGAGTTTTGAGACACATGTCTTCAAGATATTTCATTTTAGCCAACATCCTATACAGAAGAGGATTCAGCACAGAATATGCTAGATGTCTCGATGCAAATGAGGCACTAGAAGTTGTTCAAGAAGCCCATGAAGGAATTTGTGGGGGACATGTAGGGTATCAGACCCTCGTCAAGCAGATAGTCAGAGCAGGGTACTATTGGCCCACAATGCAAAGGGATTGTCACCAATTTGTCAAGAAATGCATCAAATGTCAGTTGCATGCACCATCAATTCATGCTCCAGCATTGTACCTTCATTCGGTCAGCTCACCATGGCCATTCTCCATGTGGGCCTTCGACGTGGTCGGTCCAATCAATCCACCTGCCTCAAATGGACACAGGTATTTTCTTGCAGCTACAGATTACTTCACCAAATGGGTGGAAGCGATCACTTTAAAAACAGTCGAAGGACAACACGTGGTGTCCTTCATTCACAAAAACCTTTTGTGTAGATTCGGCATCCCGCATGATATCGTTTATGATAACGGTACTCATTTCAAAAATGAGAAAATGCACAACCTCTGTCACAAACACAAAATACAACATCACTTTTCTGCCCCATATTACCCTCAAGGTAATGGTCAGGCAGAAGCAACCAACAAGATTTTGATTCGTGTCTTAGAAAGGACTGTTGAAACAGGCCGAGATTGGCACGAGAAAATGCACAATGCACTTTGGGCGTATCGAACCACAATTCGGACACCCACTAATGCTATACCAGCAGAATTGGTATATGGAACGGAAATTTTCCTTCCATTACATGTCCAAAAACCAGCAATGAAATTTGCTGCTCTCATTGAACTCCCAATTAGCAAGTATCGAAAAAAGAGACTTGCTCAATTAGACCTCTTAGATGAGAAAAGACTACAAGAGGAAGAGCATGCTGAAGTCTATCGCAAGAGAGTCGCCCGACATTATGCCAAATCAGTCATTGAAAGAAAATTTCAGGTAAATGATCTTGTTTTAAGATCCATAGTTCCACTCAAGAGTAGACCTAAAGGAAAATGGGCACCGAACTGGAAAGGACCTTATGCCGTCAAAGAGGTTCTACCTCACAATTCTTATCGGCTGATTGATGCCGATGGGGTTGAAATCTCTGATCCAATTAATGCTTTGCATCTCAAGAAATTCTATACTTGAATTTGCAATTCCAAATTTTCAAAACAATTGTACTTTGATAAGCATGTTCTTATCAATTTTCAAATCAACTAAGGGGCATAGTATCCCTTAGAGAAAGTTTCAAAAATGCATCAAAATTTCTAAAATTTTCAAACTCAGCCCATGTCTTGAGGACAACAACAGGGGCATTGACTTGAAATATACAAGAAATTTCAAAGACATTGAGGGATTAATGTATAGAAACTAACGTTGGTCCCGAGAAGTGGCACTTGTAAAGGTCTAGCATGAGATGCCACAAGAAAAGGCCCTTGACACCCCAAAGACCTTGGCAAGACGCTAGAAAAACCATCAAGCGAAATGAGTTGAGCGATGAGCTCGGGGTGGGTGTACTTGTTCTTCTGGTTCAAAGCTCAGCAGGCGCGAGTAGACATTGATGGAGTGCATGTTGCTTCATCAAGATCCTAGACCAGTCCCCATGTCTCACAGGACTGCATTCCCTTTTGTTGCAAGGGGGTTCCTATCTTTTGCACTCAAAATGACACGATCACATATCATTTACATAACGTCCCTTAACCGCACTTGTCAAGTATTACATGTTTTTCATGGACTTTCCTTTTGCCATACGTATAAGCTCCTAAAACTGACCATTATACCAATGCATCTAGTCTGCCATGCATTGGTCGTGTCAACGAGTCAGCCATTTATTTCAATTGCATCCAACTAACCTTTTTTAATTGATGGTGTGCATGTTGCTTCATCATTATCCTAGACCAGTCCTCATGTCTCATAGGACTGCTTTCCCTTTTGTTGTACGGGGTTCATCGTATCTTTTGCGCTCAAAATGAGACGATCACATATCATTCACATCACATCCCTTGAGCGAATTAGTCAAGTATTGCATGTTTTTCATTGATTTTCCTTTTGCTATACGCATAAGCCCCCAAAACTGACCATCATACCAATGCATCTAGTTGGCCATGCATTGGTGGGGTCAACCAGTCAACCATTTATTACAATTGCATCTAACTAACAGTTTTAACTAGATGGTGCACATGTTGCTTCATCAAGATCCTAGAGCAGTTCCAAGGTCTCACAGGACTGCTTTCCCTTTTGTTGTACGGGGTTCATCGTATCTTTTGCGCTCAAAATGAGACGATCACATATTATTCACATCACATCCCTTGAGCGCACTTGTCTAGTTTTGCATGTTTTTCATGGACTTTCCTTTTGCCATACGCATAAGCTCCTAAACTGAAAATTATACCAATGCATCTGGTTGGCCATGCATTGGTCGTGTCAACCAGTTAGTCATTTATTTCAATTGCATCTAACTGACATTTTTAACTTGATGGAGTGCATTTTGCTTCATCAAGATCCTAGACCAGTCCCCATGCTAAGTCACAGTGGTACGCCACTTTGGTGGCGTACCACGTACCGGTACGGGGGTACCGGTACGGCGGTACGTTTTGGGTACGGCCCGGATCTGGATCCGGGTCAGATCCAGATCCAAAGACATAATAACAAAAAAACTCAAAAAATTTACTTGTTTTTGATTTTTTTTTATTTTTTTTTACTTTAACATAAAAAGTCTCATTATAACTTATAAAAATGAAGATTTTAAGTTACTTGTGGTTTAATTATATATAATAATTATGGTTTAATTATATATAATAACTATTTTTTTGAATTAATTATATATAATAGTCGTCGTACCCGTACCATGATTTTTAAAAATGCCGTACCCGGGCCCGTACCCCCGTACCATTGTGACATAGTCCCCAAGTCTCACAGGACTGCATTCCCTTTTGTTGCAAGGGGGTTCTTATCTGTTGCACTCAAAATGACACGATCACATATCATTTACATAACGTCCCTTGACCGCACTTGTCAAGTATTGCATGTTTTTCATGGACTTTCCTTTTGCCATACGCATAAGCTCCTAAACTGACCATTATACCAATGCATCTAGTCGGCCATGCATTGGTGGTGTCAACCAGTTAGCCATTTATTTCAATTTCATCTAACTAACCTTTTTTACTTGATGGTGCGCATGTTGCTTCATCAAGATCCAAGAGCAGTCCTCATGTCTCACAGGATTGCTTTCCCTTTTGTTGTAAGGGGTTCATCGTATCTTTTGCGCTCAAAAAGACACGATCACATATCACTTACATAACATCCCTTGAGCGAATTAGTCAAGTATTGCATGCTTTTCATTGTCTTTCCTTCTGCCATACACATAAGCTCCTAAAACTGACCATCATACCAATGCATCTAGTTGGCCATGCATTGGTGGCGTCAACCAGTCAGCCATTTATTACAATTGCATCTAACTAACAGCGCATGTTGCTTAATCAAGATCCTAGAGCAGTTGTACGGGGTTCATCGTATCTTTTGCGCTCAAAATGAGACGATCACATATCATTCTCATCACATCTCTTGAGCGCACTTGTCTAGTATTGCATGTTTTTCATTGACTATCCTTTTGTCTAACGAGTAACCTCTTAAAACAGACCATTATACCAATGCACCAACTTGATGTCATGCATTGGTCGTGTCAACGAGTCAGCCATTTATTTCAATTCCATCTAACTGACATTTTTAACTTGATGGTGCGCATGTTGGTTCATCAAGATCCTACAGCAGTTCCCAGGTCTTACAGGACTGCTTTCCCTTTTGTTGTATGGGGTTCATCGAATCATTTGAGCTCAAAATGAGACGATCACACATCATTCACATCGCATCCATTGACGCACTTGTCTAGCATTGCATGTTTTCATTGGCTATCCTTTTGTTCAACGAGTTACCTCCTAAAACTCACCATTATACCAATGCATCTGGTAGGCCCTGCATTGGTCGTGTCAACCAGTCATCCATTTATTTCAATTGCATCTAACTAACCTTTTTTACTTGATGGTGTGCATGTTGCTTCATCTAGATCCTAGAGCAGCCCTCATGTCTCACAGGACTGCTTTCCCTTTTGTTGTACGGGGGTTCATCGTATCTTTTGCGCTCAAAATGACACGATCACATATCATTTACATAACATCCCTTGAGCGAATTAGTCAAGTATTACATGCTTTTCATTGACTTTCCTTTCGCCATACGAATAAGCTCCTAAAACTGACCATCATACCAACACATCTAGTTGGCCATGCATTGATTGGGTCAACCAGTCAGCCATTTATTACAATTGCATCTAACTAACAGTTTGAACTAGATGGTGCACATGTTGCTTCATCAAGATCCTAGAGCAATTCCAAGGTCTCACAGGACTGTTTTCCCTTTTGTTGTACGGGGTTCATCGTATCTTTTGCGCTCAAAATGAGACGATCACATATCATTCACATCACATCCCTTGAGCGCACTTGTCTAGCATTGCATGTTTTCATTGGCTCCTTTTGTTCAACGAGTTACCTCCAAAAACTCACCATTATACCAATGCATCTAGTAAGCCTTGCATTGGTCATGTCAACCAGTCATCCACTTATTTCAATTGCATCTAACTAACCTTTTTTACTTGATGGTGTGCATGTTGCTTCATCAAGATCCTAGACCAGTCCTCATGTCTCACAGGACTGCTTTCCCTTTTGTTGTAAGGGGGTTCTTCGTATCTCTTGCGCTCAAAATGACACGATCACATATCATTTACATAACATCCTTTGAGCGAATTAGTCAAGTATTACATGTTTTTCATTGACTTTCCTTTTGCCATACAAATAAGCTCCTAAAACTGACCATCATATCAATGCATCTAGTTGGCCATGCATTGGTGGGGTCCACCAGTCAGCCATTTATTACAATTGCATCTAACTAACAGTTTTAACTAGATGGTGTGCATGTTGCTTCATCAAGATCCTAGAGCAATTCCAAGGTCTCACAGGACTGCTTTCCCTTTTGTTGTACGGGATTCATCGTATCTTTTGCGCTCAAAATGAGAGGATCACATATCATTCACATCACATCCCTTGAGCGCATTTTGTGTAGTATTGCCTGTATTTCATTGACTATCCTTTTGTCTAACGAGTAACCTCTTAAGACTGACCATTATACCAATGCATCTAGTTGGCCATGCATTGGTCGTGTCAACGAGTCAGCCATTTATTTCAATTGCATCTAACTAACCTTTTTTACTTGATGGTGCACATGTCGCTTCATCAAGATCCTAGAGCAGTCCTCATGTCTCACAGGACTGCTTTCCCTTTTGTTGTAAGGGGGTTCTTCGCATCTTTTGTTCTCAAAATGACACGATCACATATCATTTACATAACATCCCTTGAGCGAATTAGTCAAGTATTGCATGCTTTTCATTGACTTTCCTTTTGCCATACAGATAAGCTCCTAAAACTGACCATCATACCAATGCATCTAGTTGGACATGCATTGGTGGGGTCAACCAGTCAGCCATTTATTACAATTGCATCTAACTAACAGTTTTAACTAGATGGTGTGCATGTTGCTTCATCAAGATCCTAGAGCAGTACCCAAGTCTCACAGGACTGCTTTCCCTTTTTTTGTACGGGGTTCATCGTATCTTTTGCGCTCAAAATGAGACGATCACATATCATTCACATCACATCCCTTGAGCGCACTTGTCTAGTATTGCATGTTTTTCATTGACTATCCTTTTGTCCAACGAGTAGCCTCTTAAAACTGACCATTATACCAATGCATCTAGTTGGCCATGCATTGGTCGTGTCAACCAGTCAGCCATTTATTTCAATTTCATCTAACTAACATTTTTAACTTGATGGTGCGCATGTCGCTTCATCAAGATCCTAGAGCAGTTTTCAGGTCTCACAGGACTCCTTTCCCTTTTGTTGTAAGGGGGTTCATCGTATCTTTTGCGCTCAAAATAAGACTATTGCATATCATTCGCATCACATCCTTTGAGCGCACTTGTCTAGTATTGCATGCTTTCCATTGACTTTCCTTTTGTCTAACGAGTAACCTTCTAAAACTGACCGCATCTAGTTGGCCATGCATTAGTCGTGTCAACGAGTCAGCCATTTATCTCAATTCCATCTAACTGACATTTTTAACTTGATGGTGCGCATGTTGGTTCATCAAGATCCTACAGCAGTTCCCAGGTCTTACAGGACTGCTTTCCCTTTTGTTGTATGGGGTTCATCGAATCTTTTGAGCTCAAAATGAGACGATCACACATCATTCACATCGCATCCCTTGAGCGCACTTGTCTAGCATTGCATGTTTTCATTGGCTCCTTTTGTTCAACGAGTTACCTCCTAAAACTCACCATTATACGAATGCATCTAGTAAGCCTTGCATTGGTCATGTCAACCAGTCATCCATTTATTTCAATTGCATCTAACTAACCTCTTTTACTTGATCGTGTGCATGTTGCTTCATCAAGATCCTGGACCAGTCCTCATGTCTCACAGGACTGCTTTCCCTTTTGTTGTAAGGGGGTTCTTCGTATCTCTTGCGCTCAAAATGACACGATCACATATCATTTACATAACATCCTTTGAGCGAATTAGTCAAGTATTACATGTTTTTCATTGACTTTCCTTTTGCCATACAAATAAGCTCCTAAAACTGACCATCATATCAATGCATCTAGTTGGCCATGCATTGGTGGGGTCAACCAGTCAGCCATTTATTACAATTGCATCTAACTAACAGTTTTAACTAGATGGTGCGCATGTTGCTTCATCAAGATCCTAGAGCAGTTCCAAGGTCTCACAGGACTGCTTTCCCTTTTGTTGTACGGGATTCATCGTATCTTTTGCGCTCAAAATGAGACGATCACATATCATTCACATCACATCCCTTGAGCGCATTTTGTGTAGTATTGCCTGTTTTTCATTGACTATCCTTTTGTCTAACGAGTAACCTCTTAAGACTGACCATTATACCAATGCATCTAGTTGGCCATGCATTGGTCGTGTCAACGAGTCGGCCATTTATTTCAATTGCATCTAACTAACCTTTTTTACTTGATGGTGTACATGTCGCTTCATCAAGATCCTAGAGCAGTCCTCATGTCTCACAGGACTGCTTTCCCTTTTGTTGTAAGGGGGTTCTTCGCATCTTTTGCGCTCAAAATGACACGATCACATATCATTTACATAACATCCCTTGAGCGAATTAGTCAAGTATTGCATGTTTTTCATTGTCTTTCCTTCTGCCATATGTATAAGCTCCTAAAACTGACCATCATACCAATGCATCTAGTTGGCCATGCATTGGTCGTGTCAACGAGTCAGCCATTTATTTCAATTGCATCTAACTAACCTTTTTTACTTGATGGTGCACATGTTGCTTCATCAAGATCCTAGAGAAGTCCTCATGTCTCACAGGACTGCTTTCCCTTTTGTTGTAAGGGGGTTCTTCGTATCTCTTGCGCTCAAAATGACACGATCACATATCATTTACATAACATCCCTTGAGCGAATTAGTCAAGTATTGCATGTTTTTCAGTGACTTTCCTTTTGCCATACAGATAAGCTCCTAAAACTGACCATCATACCAATGCATCTAGTTGGCCATGCATTGGTGGGGTCAACCAGTCAGCCATTTATTACAATTGCATCTAACTAACAGTTTTAACTAGATGGTGCGCATGTTGATTCATCAAGATCCTAGAGCATTTCCCAAGTCTCACAGGACTGCTTTCCCTTTTGTTGTACGGGGTTCATCGTATCTTTTGCGCTCAAAATGAGACGATCACATATCATTCACATCACATCCCTTGAGCGCACTTGTCTAGTATTGCATGTTTTTCATTGACTATCCTTTTGTCCAACGAGTAGCCTCTTAAAACTGACCATTATACCAATGCATCTAGTTGGCCATGCATTGGTCGTGTCAACCAGTCAGCCATTTATTTCAATTCCATCTAACTAACATTTTTAACTTGATGGTGCGCATGTTGCTTCATCAAGATCCTAGAGCAGTTTTCAGGTCTCACAGGACTCCTTTCCCTTTTGTTGTAAGGGGGTTCATCGTATCTTTTGCGCTCAAAATAAGACGATCACATATTATTCACATCACATCCTTTGAGCGCACTTGTCTAGTATTGCATGCTTTCCATTGAGTTTCCTTTTGTCTAACGAGTAACCTTCTAAAACTGACCATTATACCAATGCATCTAGTTGGCCACACATTGGTGGTGTCAACCAGTCAGCCATTTATTTCAATTGCATCAAAGTGACATTTTTAACTTGATGGTGTGCATGTTGCTTCATTAAGATCCTAGAGCAGTTCCCAGGTCTCACAGGACTGCTTTCCCTTTTGTTGTATGGTTTTAAATCATTTATTTCAATTGCATCATCTTGACATTTTTAACTTTATGGAGGGGACGTTGCTTCAACAAAATCTTTGCGCAGTTCCCATGTCTCACGGGATTGTCTTCCCCCTTATTGAAGAGGGTTCATCGCATCTTTTGTGCTCCTGATGAGATGATCACACATAACTAACTAATACTGACCATTATACCAATGCATCAAGTTGGTCATGCATCAGTGGTGTCCATCAGTCAGTTACTTTTTCCAATTTCAACCAATTGACATTTTTAACTAGATAGAGGGGACATGGCTTCGTCAAGATCCTTGATCAGTGCCCTGGTCTCACGGGACTGTTTCCCCTTCTGTTGTAGAGGGTTCAACGCATCTTTTGCGCACATAAATTTGTTGATCACACATAACCTCCTAAGACTGACCATTATACCAATGCATCAAGTTGGCCATGCATTGGTTGTGTCAATCTGTCAGCCTAGACAGCTGAGTAATATATCTGAAAACTAGAAAAGCCATTTATGAAAAGCTGTTGTAATCTACCTAGACAACGGAAGCTATGGATGTACAAATTAATTGTCATATATCCTTGGCAATAAGAAACAGTAAAGAACTATACAACAATCAACAGTATTTTCAAGCATGGAATAGAGAAAACCACTAGATCAGAAACAAACAAGCCACAACTACACAAAACATCTACGAATAAATGACGGCAGTCTAAGTTGATCATCAGTCAGATGAATGAAAACAAGGTTCTCCAAACAAAACATGGAATGGACACATGATAAACGTGAAGGACCTTCAGCAACATGTTATAGAATATTAACTTCATTTTGGGGAAAAAAAGAACCTCACATACCACGTGTACCTTTTCAAACCTGCCAGGAATACCTTTTCAAACCTGCCAGGAATGATAAGTTTATTTCCCTTTTCCAGTGCCCTAAGGCCCCATGACTACAAACAACTGCTTACCGACAAGTGGCTCTATCACCTATCACATACAAGTGCTCCTTGTAATTTGACTAGACTGTTTTGCCAAAAAACCAATTGTGTTATGATATATATAGATAGAAAATTCCTGACCTCCCCACCACGTTCTGATCTTGGTACTCTTGATGTAGATGATTCCTTCTTCACAGCAAGACCAGCCTCTTCAAGATCTGCCCACAACTTTTTGCAAGCTTCAAACAGACCAAGTCCACTGAAATAACAAAATAGGAGACTCCTATGCTTAGGGCAGAAGGTGAGCAAGTGACGCAAGCAAGAATGGTCAATTAACTTCAAGTGACGCAAGCAAGAATGGTCAATTAACTTCAAGTGACGCAAGCAAGAATGGTCAATTAACTTGAAATTTCGCTCAATCAGCCTGGGAAATGAAATGTCTCCTATGCTTAGGGCAAACAGCGAGCAAGTGAAGCAGGTAGCGACAACAATGTTGATAGATCGATAGTCAGCTAAGAGGTCAAGATCAAGGGACACAGATCTAGAGAAAAACAGTCAGCATGGCCAATCGAGGGAGAGAGGGGAACCAGAGAGTGAGAGAGGTGTACACGCCAATCGATAGATAAAATATAAAGAAAGGAACAGATCGAGATCAAGAGATCAAAGAGGAGATCGAACATTAATGGAGATCGACAGAACATACTAGAAAAGCAGGGAGAAAGAGAGAGATCAAGAAAACTCCTGCGAAGTAGGGATCGAGAGATAACAAAATGGGGAGAAATTAGATGAATATAGGAAATTAGATTTCTTATAGAAAAAATTGCTCACCTTAACATGCGCTTGTGCTTATGCGGATATTAGGAACGATTCCCCAAACCATGAACCAGGAAACGTTGTGGTGCGATGAGATGTTGCCACTGGCGGTGATGAGGTTGACGAAGTTGGCCCAGCAGGGGACGAGATGTGCGAACTGTAGCAAGGTCTGACATTGGCATGGAGACCAAGTTCTTTCCGCAAGGCAAGATTCAATGATCTATGGCCCTTTCAATCGGTGTAGCCATTGGCCCTTTTAAGCCAACACCATTCCTTCTCACAGATTCTAAACTTTCCCAAGTCAAAAAATTTTGTGTCCTAGGGTCAACTTGGTCACCCACAAAATGTTATTCCCATTCAATGGGCACTTCAGCAGCATTAAACACCTAAAATAGTGAAAACTAATCCCAGGTCAATCAAATAATCAATGCACATAGCTACAATCTTTATGGTGAAAACTCAAAAAATCCACCGCAAATCATTGGAAAGATAACTCATGCAATAAGGAATGGGACTGATGTGATGGCATGTCAAATATGAAATATCTCAGTCTAGATACTAGAATCCTTTCATCTGAAAACAAATTTTACAGAACCTTCCAAATACCTAGAGAAAATGTAACTGCAACAGTGAAAGTTAATAATTTCATTTAAAAATGTTTTTCATCATTTATTCCAAAAATTATTCTCATAGTTACCCAAAAAGGTCAGGCACTCCCACAATTCCTGGTATACACATGAACACGTGCTAGTCGATATTTTGCACGGGTTCTTCCTGATAAAATTTTAGGAAATCATAGGCAATCTACGAGTTTTCTAGTAAAACACCATGTGCAACTAATCAACATCGCACTAACAGGAAAAAACAGAACAAGAACCGTTGCAAGACACTGAACTAACAAAATAAAAGGTAGACCAAACTCCTCATCACAATTTACATGCACTCTTTAACACCTAAGTAACTAGACAATAACTTGAGAAGCCCTCCAGATGCTCTGGATACGTGATAGAGAAAACAGCAAAAATGATCAGCCATGATGTTTCACCAATCTGCCGAAGCATTTCCTCAACTAGGATGGTGGGCCTTCAGTGTATTTATTGTCTGCAATAACACCCTCGTTCCAAAATGATGCAAAACTTCGTTAACAGACAGAGGTGACAACTAACTGTGGTATCTAACTAATGTGCAAAAATTATCAAAAGGAACATAACTTGATACAGGTAGATAACTTATAAAGTTATGCAAGATCATCAGCATACTAATTACGGACAATAGAATCAGAGAGCGCCAAAAAAATTAAAAGAAAATCTCATCGTTTGCAGTTTCATAGGTACTGAGGCAGACAAATAACTCTACCACTTGGATAATGTTCAACAGATTCCGATGTTGGGATCACACACCGCATGGTACAAAATCATAATCTATGACATAAAATTTGAAGCCGACATGGCATGAGAAATTAATTGATCGAATTTCGTTAGAATCAGCTCCATCTGATTATGTAATTCAATTCTCCATGAAAATCGATCAGGCCAATTATGGCCGCCTAAACGCACCATACGTGATTCCTTCATCTTAAGTTCTTAACCAATAAAAGGTAGGAACTGTCAAAATGGATCACCGCAAAAAATTCATCAAGAATGACGACGGTGGTTGTTCAAACTGACAAGCAGTGAGGAATCCCCATCAGTGCTCCCAAAGTGGCTAGAATGCTTTAGGATACTCTTGTTAGGAACCCAACAGGGAAAGAATAAAGAGTTCTTCTTCAAATTTTCGAGGATTCTGAAAAGCCAAAGAAACGAAGACTCTGACGGAATATGACAGCGACGATGAGACCTACAGTAAACCAAGAAAGCAAACAGAGGGGGCATTTCTTGGGCACGGACCTGTTTGACGGATTCGACAATTTCGGGCCCGATGCCATCGCCGGGAAACAGGGTCGCGCGGATGGGAGTGGTGGCAGAACCGGCGGCGGCGGAGGAGAGGGTGCGAGCTAGGAAAAGCGTCGTCGATTGGCACCGGAGAGCGCGTCCAAATATGCTAGCAGCCATCGAGAGGAAAACCGATTCTCAATGGCAAAAAAGATGCTATTTCCCTCTCTCTGGCCGATCGTGGTTCTCCCCACTTCTCTTCTCCTTCCCTCGCCTCCGACGAACCCTGGAAGAAATCAGAAAGGTGACTTTCTCTCTCGCTTTCTTCCGGTAGTGATGAGGTTGAGGAAGTTGGCCCAGCAGAGGACGAGATGCGCAAAGACGTGGCGGTTTTGGAGGATGACGGCAATCTCTACGAATCGCTCTTTGCAAGCCCTCACTCTCTCCGTCTCCTCCAAAAATTTCGTGTGTAACCCGTCATTATTGTATGTCTCCACTTCGCTCCTCTGTCTCCCAAACTATTACATGTCTCCTTTCCCTTCGGGTCATAGCGATCATTGTTTCTGTGGGTCAAAATTTTTGCCAAACCATAATGAGAGCAGAAAAACAGAAACAGAAAAAGCAAATGGTGGTGGGAAAACGTTCCATAATCACAGAAAGAGCAATGGAGGAGGGAGGAAACTTACAGTCCTACTCCACCACCAGAGGCAAGTAGCGAATTCTGAATGATGAACTGCGACAACCCACGCACCCAATCTGTATCTTCCTCCATCGTCGGCGCCATCGACGATCCAGCCTCGCGCCCGTCAAGAGAGAGCGAGAGAGGCTGCTTTCCCTCCATAGAACTGGCAACTCGCGGGAAAAGAAGAGCCTTCTTAAAACGATAACGGTTGAGAAGTTTGTTTCTTGATTATAACAATTTCGAAGACGCGAATATAAAATATTAAATCATGGCGGCTAAATCGTCACCCCAAGCAAGAATATAAATCTGATCCGGTGCCTTATTTTTCATTCATTTAATTAATAAGTTGCCGATAATTAGTGTGAGAATATCAAATGGATCACATTCTTCATCCGCATCTAATTTATTAGATATTCACTTGTTTAAATTCAAATTCGGAATCAAACGTGAATAAAAGGAGTATATATCATATTTGAATCCGATTTTTTATTTCACAATTGAACCCAAGCTGGGATCCACTTTTAAATTCACAACCAAATCTGTTTAAAATTATGATATTCTACGTATTATGATATTCTACGAACGAGCTTCAAGTTGATTCGACATAGGAAATTTTATCTAATGTTTATTATCGAGTCATATACTTTTCCTTTAAACTCCAATCGAATGTCATTTCTTAGAATAGAATCAAATCCATATTTTCCTGATCTTATGTCATTTTTTATTCATATCTTGCTAATTTAAAGTGGAGACCTTTCCGGCATGGCTGGGATATTTTTTCCAAAGAGTGTTTCGAGTGAAAGATTTCCCTGGCATTTTTCATACTTTTTCTAAAAAAGTTATTAAAACTATTTCAATTTCTCTTGTGAATATATATATATATATATATAAGTGCATTAAAGAGTGCTCCAAGAAGCATACCATAACTGGTGGGGCTAATAAGATGCATTTCCAGTTTGATTCCCCTGAGCATTATGAACTTGTATTGCCATATGGGATAAAACGTAATAATATATCAAAATGGAGTACATTGACACCCAACGACTCATCAATCAATGTAGCTCTCGCTTTCCCTCGCATTTTTCATATTTTTTATAAATAAGTTATTAAAACTATTTCAATTTCTTACATATATATATATAAGTGTATTACAGAATGCTCCAATAAGCATACCATAACTGGTGGGGCTAATAGGATGCATTTCCAGTTTGAGTCCCCTAAGCATTATGAACTTGCATTGCCATATGGGAGAAAATGTTGTAACATATCAAATGAAGTACATTGACACCTAACGATGCATCAACCAATATAGCTCTCGCTTGAGCAGTAAGATTTTCTTCCTATTCATCCCAATTGAATGCTCTGGCAAACACAACATTAAACGACCAAAGAAATGACAAATATTCTTCATAAAAAAGCTAAGTCAAAACAGAATTTACCTTCTAAAATATGGAAGCAGGAATTCCAGTTCCAACGATTCATCTAATAATAAATTATCATATTAGTCAAGACTCTCGCTGTGTGTGTGAGAGAGAGAGAGAGAGGAAAAGAGAGAGAGAATTGTGTAAAAGCCTATCATGGGGACTTGATTGTCCGTTGGATTTCTTCTTATTCATGTTCCAGTTATGCAATGTCACAGGAGTGTCTCTTCACGTTGTAATGAGTAAACAACGGCACATGATAAGATTCACACATTAAGAAGAACACGTTTGGATTGAACAAACAGCATCCGCTTCTTTTGCATCCTGTAGCTGATTGGGTTGCTTTCTCAAAAATCTTGATTTGGAAGACCATGCCCATTTGACTTCTCGATTCGAGCAGGCGAAGACATTAATGTGGTTTGCTGCTGTTGTGTAGGTGTATCGGTTTCAAGAACCGGTTTGGAGATGCGTCTCGATTTCAAGAACCGGAAATGCGTCTCGATTTTGATTTGGGAAGTGGGTATTTGTGGATGAAGGGGCTATGCTTCATGGTGTGAAGTGTGATGTAACGTTTCCACCCTTTGTGTTTTTATGTTTGTTCGTGGTTTTCGAGTGGCTTTATACGTTAAAAGGATGGTTGATTTTAGGCTTTTAGTTATATTGCTGACGCGGGAAGGCATGCATATTGTTCAACGGATTCAATTCTCCGCTGTTTTGCCTTAGGTGGGTAAGATATGCACGGGCGTCTACACGATCTCCTCCGACTCTTTTTGACCCGAGAGAAGTGTTTTCCCGCTGTTTTGCCTTAGGTGAGTTTGGTCTGTTTGACGTGCCATCGACAAATGGTACGTTTACTTGGTCTAACAATAAGAACCCTCCGATCCTCCGTAGATTGGACCGTATCTTCCTCTCGCCAGAGCTGTTCTCTGTTTTTCCTTCGTCCTTCTTGGTCCTGGGTCCGAGGCACTTGTCTGATCACGCCCCGCTGCTCCTTACCCTTCTTCGGGGTAGGCCTAGTATTGGGCACGTCAGGTTCCGTTTTGAGCTTTGGTGGCTCCGCGATGATTCCTTTGTGGCTACCGTCCCTAATTGGTGGGCTCGTGCAGTCGATGGTAGGTGGGCCGCTTTCAGGCTCTCGCGGAAGTTACACTTGATCAGGAAGGAAGCCATCGCCTGGAAGCGCTTTTTCTAGAGCGGCAAATTTTCGGAGGTGGCCGATTGGGATGCGGAGATCCTGTCCCTTCAGGCCTCTGACAATATTTCTGCGGTTCAGTCTTCTCGTCTCCTTTGTCTGCAGTGTCTTACCCAGGAGTGGCGGATTAGGGAATCTATCCACTGGCAGCAGCGCTCTAGGCTGGGTTGGTTTGCGCATGGGGACCAGAACTCTAGATTCTTCCACTTGGCCGCCTCCCAAAGGTGCCGTCAGACGTTGCTCCAGTCCATGAATATCGGGGGCAGGGTTTTTCTTGGTGATGACATCCTCCCGGCTCTGAGCGCTCATTTTCGAGAGTTCTACTCCAAACCTCTTCATTTCCGTACCACGCTGCCGGATTTTCACATCTCCCCTCTCTCGGTCTCTTGTGTGATCTCTCTTGAGCGGCCCTTCCTGCATCAAGAGATCAAGAGCGCTGTCTGGGCCCTTAGCTCTGGTAAGGCGCCCGGCATTGATGGTTTTCCTGTCGAATTTTTTCGTACGTTCTGGGAGGTTTGTAGCGCGGATGTGTTTGCGTTTTGTGATGAGTTCGCCTCCAATTCCGTTTTTCTGAAGGAATTCAATCAAGCTACCTGCGTTTTGGTGCCTAAGCGCCTTAACCCTACGGACGTCACCCACTTTCGCCCGATCTCTATCCTAGGCACACCTTACAAGATTATTGCTAAGTTGCTCTCTTTGCGGCTTGCGCCTGTCTTGCCTTTTATCATTAACCCATTCCAGGTGGCTTTCGTCAAGGGGCGGCGTCTGCAGGACGCGGTTGTCCTGGCCAATGAGGTTGTTCACTCTCTTTACTGTCTACGGCTTCCTTCATTCATCCTTAAGTTGCACATCTCTAAGGCATTTGACTCGGTTAGTTGGGAATTCCTTTCTGACCTCCTCACGCGTCTTGCTTTTGGTCCATCGATTAGACAGTGGATCATGTCGCTTGTCACTGGGGCCCAACTTGCGGTCTCTTTCAATGGGAAACATGGCGATTTCTTCAGTCTCGAGCGTGGCCTCCGTCAAGGTTGCCCGTTATCGCCCTTGCTCTTCAACTTGGTTGCTGAGAGCTTTTCTGCGCTTTTCCATCACGCAACGGTTGTTGGCTTCCTCACACCTCATTCACTCCCCCACTTACAGACTTTCTCCACCCTTCAGTATGTGGACGACTTTCTCCTGTTCGGTTGCACTTCCCGCCAACAGATTGTGAGAACATTGCTCATCCTTCGGGTTTTTGAGCTCATCTCGGGTCTTTCTATCAATTCTGCCAAATGTCACCTTTTCCTCATTCACGTGGATCCGGCTACGGTACTACTCGCGGAAGCTTGCTTTGGGTGTAAGGCAACTAGCCTGCCCATGGATTACTTGGGGCTTCAGATTACGTTGTCGCCTCCTGCGCCCTCCTTTTGGAATGGAGTAGAGCAGAAACTTACTGATCGCCTTCAGTGTTGGCAGGGAAAGCTGCTTTCTCTCCCAGGTCGTATTACTCTAGCTAAGCACTGTCTTGCTTTAGTCCCTCTTCATGCGTTGGTTGTCTTTCGGCCTCCTGTGGCTGTTTTGCGTAGGTTTGATAAGCTTATTCGTAAGTTTATTTGGGACGGTGATCGATCTTCAGATCGCCTCGCGCACTGGGATGTGGTTGCATTTCCGTGTTTTCTTGGGGGTGCTGGGGTTACCAACCTTAGTCGGGCTAGCGAGTCTTCTCTATGTTCTTGGTGGTGGCGGTTAGCAACTGAACGATCTCCTATAACCCAATTCATTAGTTCCAAATTCGACCTGCCTTCTCCTAGCGTCTGGAATGCTTCTATCTCTCACACCTCCCCCTCCCACTTTTGGTGCGACATGCTTTCTGTCATTCCTCTTTTCCTCCGCCTTGCTGACCTCTCATCGTCCACATCCCCATCGTGGCCTCTTTCACCTACCCGTGAGTTTACCTTTTCTTCTTGCTACATGGCCTCCTTTGGTCCTTCTGTCGCGTCGATCCCACTCCGGTCCCTTTGGTCTCCTGGCCCATCTCCCCGTGCTATTGCTTTTGCCTGGCTTCTTCTTACTGGCCATATCAACACTTTTGACCACCTGCAGCGCCTTGGCATCAGTTTGGCTAACCAGTGTCCCCTTTGTCTAGTCGCGACTGAGTCTCGGGTCCACCTTTTTACTTCTTGCCCTTTTTTCTCCAGTGTTCTTGCTTACGTCTGGCCTTCCCTTGTGAGTAGTCTTCCAAACCCACCTTCCATTCGTCTTCTTTTCCTCTTTTGTCCTTCCCCCCACCTGACTGCTTTTTGGGGTCAAGTTTGGAGGTCATGGCTCATTTCAGCTTGGTGGCGCATTTGGGAGGAACGCAATAACAGAGTCTTCAGGGACACCTTCTCTTCGCCAGATTCTGTGGCTTGTATTGTGCAAGGGGATGTCCAGTTTGCCATTCGGTTGAGGCGCCGATGTCCGTCTGCAGCTAGGTGACTGTGTCGCGCCGTCTTTCCCTTCTCTCTTATTTTTCTCTGCACTGTTTTGTATATTTTTCCTTTCTGATTCTGTTTTTGCGGTTTGTTTTTTGCGGATGTACCTAGGGGACCTCTTGTCCCCAAATTTTGTTATATATTCCCATTTTATCGGCTCTCTCTCTCTCTCTCTCTCTCTCTCTCTCTCTCTCTCTCTCTCTCTCTCTCTCTCGTATTGTTGCTCTCATCATTGTTGCTCTCATCAATCCTAGCAAATTGTGACAGAACATACCTCCATTTTTAAGCGCTTCTTCCAGTTGAAGGTAAGCTTGACCACCTAACTAATGCCATATTGATGCAGCTCTTAGTTTCCTTGTCCTCCATAGTTGCGTCCACATTATAACGATACATTAAAACATTATAATTAATTACTAAGTTTCCGTTCTCCTGTTTACCACAATGACAACAAATACAAAGTCCCATGGCCTTAGGTTAAAGCATGGTGACAAATATTATTTTCGCTTTCTAAACTGTGAGACTTTTTTTGGTATAATACAACGAGTTAGAAGAAAGGAAAAAATCACGGTAATTTTTTAAAAATTTTATAAAATCTTAAAATTAGAGAAAGATAAAATAAACAAGAAACTAATAAAACAATATCAAAAAATAGGTAGATAAGCAATAAAAAATAAGAAAAAAATCCCAAGAAAAAACAAACGAGGAAAAAGGGTGTTGTTTTTTATAAATCAAAAGAATCACATCGCTTAGATGGGTCGTTTCACTTGTAACTGGATATCTACAATCTTTTGATTGAACTGATTCAGACCACAAAAAGTATGGCATATATTTTTTTGTATATATATATCTGTTCTTTGAAAGTCAAAAAGAAATTTTCTTAAAAAGACTTTCGTTCCCCAGGATTTCTTGAAATACAAATGGCCCTTTTCATAAACTTTCTGGTTCTTCTCCCGTGGATCGGATGATCGATAGTTTAAAAAATTTGGAAAACTGGTTACCTAAAAATCCCCTAATTTGTAAAATTCTGGACAAGAATGTAATGCAATGAAGCTTCCCCAAAAAAGATTAGTCAAGTAAAAAGTTCAGACATCCCACTCTTGTATCCATTGAATCTATCAACACAGTTTGCAGTGAGTTTCTCAGTTACACCCGTAAGTTTCCGAAAAGACAGTTTATGAAAATTTTAAATTTAAGGTCTGTTTTTGAAATATTACATAATATTTGGGTCGATTTTCAAAGTATGGTGAGAGGGGAGGTTTATCGAGCCCTACTCGCCTCTTTCCTTCTTCAGGCGCAGACAAAGTTTCTGACCGTTAGCGCATAATTCCTTTTTTTTTTGTCCTTGCCCGTGGAGAAGGGTAGTCTTCCTCTCGCAGAAGCTCTTCGCATGGCATGCAGCTGCTTATTCTCGTAGTGCACGTCTGCATCAGCTCCTCTTGCGCATCTCTGTCGAGGTAAGGTGCGGGCTTGCCTCTTTCTATCGTGTTTTATTTCCAAACAGCCTGTGTTTCCTGTTTGCCTTTCCCCAAATCACAGCCCTAGTCGTCTTCTTCGCCCTGATTTTAAATCCCATCAATGGAAAAACAGGAAAGCAATAAAGGGAGAGGGAGAGGAAATAAAGCAGATTCTGTCATATGAAAAACTGGTTGTTCACCTCGAAAATGCTCTTATCTATTGTGTTGTTCCGTGCGCTGGCACAAACTGCTGATCCCCAAGCCAAGGCTCCCATGCCCATCACATATTTTAAAAAGATTCGCTCAGCAGAATTGGCTTCACTCTCCCTTTTTGTGCCCTTAAGCTCCTTCCTTTTATTAGAAACCTCATTGAAGCAGGAAATTTGGTTAAAACTTATGATAAAAAGATGATTCCATACTGCATTTCTCGCCCGTGATTCCGTTGATAGGTACTGGCAAGGATCAGTCACTAACAGTTGCTCCAGTAGCGGATTTTCATACCCGAAAGGGCGCACACACACAATATATATATATATATATATATATATATATATATATATATATATATATATATATATATCTGAATATGTTAATGTGAAAATAAAGAAACATTGAAGGGCTGATGTGGGGCTGAAGTGGGCAGTTCATAAGTGACTCCGTCACTGATTTGCGTTCAGTTTCAATCAGTGTGGACGGCTTGTCAGTCTTTGTTCCTGATCTCATTCTAATGCATTTGTTTTTGCAGTGTCAAGTTCTGTTGGATGCCCTTTTAAAAATTTTGAAATTTTAATTAGAAAGCCGTTTTGATGTTTAAATTTTAACATAAGCACAATAAAATACTATTGGGTTGTATGATCAAAATATGAAAGTAAAAAAGGCTGCATATTGTTAAAATGAATGCATTATAACAGATGTGATCATCTCGCTATCGGCTAAGATATGAATGCAGCCAAAATTGTTGCTGTCAGCTTGTGACCTGTTGGCCACAACAGCACCTTCCAGCTATGAACTAGCGTGCTTTGGAAAAGGGCCTGCTTACAGCATGGATGTCATATGAATATCGGACATTCATGTGTTGTCGTTTTTCATTGTTGGTTGCTAAATACTTTTAGTTATATTTGTGTCTTTCCATTGTACTTCCTAGCATTAATGACATTATTGCTATGTCACACGGATACGTCATATTGGACTGAGTACCGGTGTCGACACGGGGATACGGGGATACGGGTACGGGGATACGGCTGGATACGTTTTGGATCGGGTCTGGGTCAGACCCGATCCAAACCACTTTTATAACCCTTTTTTTTTAAAATCAGTTTTAAAAATCAGTTTTACAAAACAAAAACATATCCTGAAAGAGATGTAAAAATCAGTTTTACAAAACAAGTTTTTTGAAAAATCTGTTTCTTTGAGATGAAGACTGAAGTATTAATTTCATGTTTTTTTATTATCATTTTTAATTTCCTTGAATTTAATATTCGCCGTATCCGCGTATCCTAAAATTTTG
>JAANDH010000528.1:188229-201893 GCA_011799765.1 Nymphaea thermarum
CAGGATACCCGTACCCGTATCCATGTGACATAGCATTATTGGCGTTTTCTTCAAATTGTATGGTTTCTTTTCTTATCCTTGCCTAGTTCTAAATATTGCTTAGATCTTTCCTATAATTTTGCTTTTCTTGTATTTACAGTTATGACTTGTGACCTAATTTTGCTGATGGCAGGTCAGATTTGTCGTGAGAAAGGGAAGGCTTAATGAGGCAACACATTGTTGTAGACAGGCTTTAGCAGTTGTCAGTCGTTGTCTGGTATGCATTTGTTTCCGTTTCTTCTTCCTTTCCTTCTTAATTGGTGGACTGCACTTGTTTAAGACAGTGTTATTGTCAAAAAATTTTCTCCTTAATGCAGCCCCAATTAATTGTCATAATAACCTTTGGGAATATGATGAAGGTTCATGGTCCCTTACAAGAAATGAGTTGCTTTGTTCTTTGAAGAGGAAATCTGTTTTCTATAACTTCTATAGAATAACATAGTATGATTTCTTTGCTAATGTACTTTACACTTGGTTTTGTTATTATTTGTATTATTCTTGCCTTATGTGCTTGAGTGTTGTATGTTCATCTTGGGTGCAAGCATTATGTGTTTTGATCTTCTTGCATGTGATTATAGTTTTCTGATTTTTCTGTGATTTTTACTGATTTTTAATAGTTTAATTTGGAACATTTGTTTTTTGAGAACTTTTATTCTGTTCTAGTTTGTACAAAAATTTGGCAGAATAAAAAAATACAAAAAAAACCAAAATTGTTCAAAAAATTCTGAATTTTGGTTTTCTATAATCCTCTACTTCTGTAGAGTAAAAAAAAAAATCTTAGTTTTGGTTTTAGCTCTTTACAATATAATGTCTTTTTAACCCATATTTATGAACCTGTTAGAAATCGAAAAGTCTGCCTCTGTTCTATATCCGAGCACCTTTTTACTTTTGCTTTATGCAGACAGCCTTACATTCAGAGTCTAATAGTGTCCAATCGCATAGTTGTCATTATCATTTTTCTAATGTTTTTACAAAAGCCACTCCATAGAACTAGTTTATCCTGGGCTTCATTCAAGGAAAGGGCAAATCTTAACCTAAACCTCTTGCAAAACTTTCAATCAGTTGATGACCTAACATTTATGAGAACTCGTCACCCTTAAACCAACCTTTTATGTAGAATATCATACCTTTATGGGAGAGTTGGTGAAGTTTGTTCTTCTACTCATCTTGTTTTGCATTCACCCCTCTCTTTAGGGAGTAAAAAGTTCATGCCTCCTGGTGATATACCATTTGATGTCAAGAACTTTTGTAAAAAAAAAAATTAGTTTTGTTTAAAATCATTTTAAAAATGTCTTCTCTCACAATGATATGTCTTTGCTTTACTCTTGGTATCTTTCAGAGTAGGAGAAAATTTCAAGTTTTTATTGTCAATCAATGGAAGAGGAAAGCTGATAAAATTCTGGATCTGAACAATAAGAAAAACTCCTATGAAGCTGAGAAAGTCAAGACTAGGAAATGCTATTGACTCTGGTGTTCAAACATTTGCAAGGATTTAACATGAAAATATAGTGAGAGAGAAGCCACAATGCTTTGTAAGATCTTGGCAGGTAGCAAAATGAGAGTTGAGAGATAGGCTCGGGGCTTGTATAGTTGTTCCTCTGAGTCAGTAATCGAGAGTACCGGGTAGGCATAAAGTTGATTTATGTCTATTTCGCGAAGATAATGACTTATGAACTTTTGGCTCGTCGAAAACCCGTAAGGTGAAGCGGGTTTGACACGTGACAAAGCTACACTTAATCACCAAAGCGGTGGAGCTTCGTAGTAGCCTTTGAGGTGGTGAGGTATTCCTTCAAAGGTGAAGGTCAGCTTGAAAAAAAACAAACAAAGAAAAAAGAAAATCAAAAGGCAAAAAGCTGAATGCAAAAGAAAGAAAAAAAAGAAAAAGAAAAAAAAAGCAAAAGGTGCCTGCCAAGAGATGACAGACATGAAGGCTGAACTCGCTAGAATTGAATGTGACAATCTTTCGTGGATGTGCAATTTCGGGGTCAATATCTGCTCCTTTTTTTGATTACCGAAGATGTCGAGGATGATTTCTTTATGTTCAAATTTTGGAAATTGAAAGATATCCCTTCTAGAGGTTCAACGACATTGATGCGAAATGAATCCTAATGCTTGTACGGTACTATGTGTAAATGAATGACATATTATTTGCACAACACGAGCACTCAAGCTTATAAGTTAAAGTGATAATTTTGAACTATTTCAAAATAAAAACTTGACATCTCTTGTTATGTTTCGAGGTTTTCTAGGCATAAGAGGAACTAACCAATCCCCTTTGGTCTTGAAAGGTGTTTGCCGTTTCATTAACAAACCACTAGTCCGTTCATAGAATAGATGAAACTCCTCAAACTTAGTCCAATTACGCTGAATGTGACAATTTGTCCATCTTTTCCTTTGTCTTAGGAGAGGCAGATCATTTGGGAGCCTAACCCATTATTCCATCTTAACCGAGTGCCTTCAACCCTTTGAATTGTCTTCAACCTGTTTTTCAATGACATATCCCAGACTTAGGGTTGAGGCTATCACAGAATATCTCTTATCCGTTTTCAAAAGAACCGATCGATTTTGAACTGACATTTTGGAAAAGTTCTATCTTTTGAAGCTGCATGAGTTTTCTCCTCTGGCTTCATCTAATATTTGTCTTGGCTTGCAATGCATGGGCAAAATGGGGTGGAGTTATTCTTCATCGTCAACAACTATCTAACCATGCCTTGGATTCAACAGCTGGGTCCTTCATAGTTTTGGACCAGGTTAGTATTTAGTTTCTTCTTGTCTCATGTTAGTTGAGTGTTTTGGATGTTTTGACTAGTATGTGTTTGTTTATCCATAAATCTGGGCAGTATCCTGCATTGGAGAAAAATTATGATATTATTGAATATTTTCTCATTGATGCTATTTATGCAGTGTCACTCATTTAAGGCTCTCTGTTCGACCTACTCCTCGTCGATTGAGGCTATTGCTTTTAATCTAGTTCTTCCCCTTCCCATAACCGATATCTTTTTCCTGCATTGGAGGAAAAGGTGGGCTGAGGTTGGTCCAAAATTATATGAGAATGTAAGTTTTTTAGACGTGAAAATGACACAACTAAGGCTTATTTCAGAATGTCATGGAAAGCTTGTCTTTAGATTTGTTATTGGTTTTTGATGTTCTTATCTAGATGTTGCTGTGCAGGTAAGGCCCAGGATCATGAATTAGAAGGTGAACAGTTTTTCCCAAAAATAATTCCTAACACTTGATATCGCAAGCATTTTATGCATTGCATGAATTTGTGAACTTGATCCTAACATTCTGGGTTTTCCTGAACTTGGTCACCTGTCAAGCGTGGTGTGGTTGGCGAACCAAGAGCCTCTGATGCCATTCACCATTCAACGACAACTTTTCTAACAAAACCAAAGTACTTAATACAACCAGAGTTGGCTGTAGAGTTGGTTGAAGGCATCCTTAGGAATGTGTTGTCGATGTATTGAACACGAAATAATGCCTTTTCTTTTTATGTTTGTTGTGGTTTATTGCATAATGTTTGTTGTGGTTTAAAGCATATGGATATGACTCAGGGTGTCTCTCATGAACATGTGTGTGTGTCTCTCTCTCTCGCTCATACCCAAGAAGAAAGGCACATGTGCACGTGCACAAGTACTGAAAAACATGTATTTGTTTATGTGCAACTAGTGCTTGAATTCCTATGGCATTTCAAAAATATCACAATGCAAGTGGATATGGCTGAGTGGTGTATTACGGCAGCCTAGAAGGCTAGAACTGTGGCTTATGGGCCCACTGTTCAAATGTGCATATATAGTGTTTTTATTTTCAGAGCTAATGTCAATTCATACAGTTAAAAACATGCTTTCTTTTTGTGCTCATAGCTAAATCTTAGTTATGAGATCTAATTGCAGGACTTGCCTTTGGTTGCTCAATTTTATTGCAGGTGGGACATTTGCATTGTACTCATTTATATGCAAGCACGGATAGCTCTGTCTTCTTCTTCTTCCAAACCAATTGTCATTTGATGCTAAGGTGCCACCTCCACAGCTTGGGATGTCAATGACGATTAAGGAAAGGAAGTATGTAAGCTTCATTGTCACTGAAAAGGATGTTCTCGTGTTTGTTCTTGTTGGTACTTCTATGTTTTGACATAAGTGTCCACTGTCTTTTGATGTCATTGTTGAATTTCTCCAAGATAGTAAGGGTTCAACTAGTTTGTCATATAGGATTTTAATGTTACTATGTTCTAATTTCTCTTTGTTTTTGACTTTTTATATTGATCAGGCGATTGCTTTACAGATTACCACAATTATGGTCTGCCTATAAAATATTTTTTCCTCCAAAATATTTCACACATTTGATGTAGAAGTTTTGCTGTCATATGGGTTCAAGCTGGACTTTACGCAAGTTCTTGTATGAAAACCTGTATTATAACATTTTTTTTCCCTTGTACACATGTGAAAATCTAATTAAAGGAAAAGGAAGAAATTGAAGAAACATGACAAAGTGACTTAAAGGAGAAGAGACCATATTTTCCATATAGGATGTATGCACTAATGGAAGCAAATTCTTGTTCTTTCTTACAAATGATTCACCTCCTGAACACCATTCTGAAGGCTGCTTTTGAAAATTGCCATAAGCACAACTCTCCATTTTCCTCCTATTTTCTTTCTGCTGTGAGCATCTGTCGCTTTGGCCTGTGCCATTAGTGATGACGTCTTGGTTCTCCACTATAAATTTGTTCATGACTTATTGGCAACTGACACGTGTAGCAACATCTTGTTCTTAATTACAGTGAATGTTTCCATAGTCTCTTTTTCCCATTTCATGATGAATTCTTATCCTGGTTAAAGCTTTTTGTCAATGCAAGATCATTTTTGCTTTTGGTTGTTCTAACCAGGTGTCACATTCACTTGTTGCGGCTTCTGGGTGCATTGTTTGCTTCATGTTACTAGTCAAATGCATTACATGATGTTGATATGTCTTTTTAGAATATGGAATCATAGGAAACTAATAGTTTCTTTTCAAAGGAAGTTTTGTAATTTTATTCCTTCTCAGTGGTATAAGCAAGGATTTTATAGCTTCGGGCACTCTTTATTTTCTCACTGTTCTCTTGATGTTAAACTAAACTTCTGTTTGGGCTTTACAACATTAGAAATCCTTCTATACTTTCATTTGAAAATTTTTTGGCTACATACATGGTTGTTAAACTATTCCAATATTCTTTTTGCAATTTTTTTTTGTTAATAATTTTTCGAGACACTAAATAGTAAAATGTGATCTTAATTTTTGGTTATGTGAATTGTGCTCCTCATCTATCATAACATGATGTTCAATATTAGTTTCAGGTTTCGCTTGAAGGTGGAAAAGAGGACTTCCAGCCAAGTACTATGTCTGCCAATAATTTTTTGTTTTGTTCTTTCATTTGGGAAATGTTTAAGGGTTTGTTGTTACAGATATCATGGGATTCATTACATATTTTTATTTCCTGTTTTGGTCTAGCATTATCCCCCTCAAACTTGGTTCTGTCAATCATTGCATTTGTTAATCCCTGATCCTTTAAGTTAATGTTTATGTTTCTTATTATGTATGACACCTCTCTTAACGAGTCATAGGTTGAAGCATCCTGATTATGGTAATTTGTTAATTAAGTAAATGTGGTAGATAAAATTAGCATAAAGTGATATCAGCACTTTACCTGAAATGAGAAACTAATATCAATGAGCAAGAAATAGAATTGGATTGGATTGGTTACCTTTCTTATATGTCTATGCATATTCTTTTAGGCGGCCCTCAAGCAAGCTCCAGCCCATTGTGACCCTCCTCTGTGGATATTTTTAGGACTTCTACAATTATCGATAATATATGAATGCTTACCCCGACAGTGCTATTGCCCTAGCCGAGGTCCTTGTTTATTTTATTCGTTTTATTTTTTGCTCAATTAAGGTTGGGGAGTTCTTACCTCCGGCAGCCTTGCATCAAATAATATATGGATGTACTAAAGTAACGATTGTGGAATACAATCCAAAATTCATTAGCATCAGAAATTAGTTCTTGTTGATTCCTGTACTGGCTACTTAACTTTTTGCTATCTCAAATCCAAATGGAAACTCAACTACCTTGAAAACAAAATTGGGAAGCCAAGACGTAAATGAAAAAAGAGAAGGAAAAGAAAACCTATCTTTTTGGGTTTTTCTATTTTTTATTCAAAGCCAGCGTTGCCTTTAATTGTTTTTTCCTTTTGGGTGCTTCCAGAATTTATCCCCATAAAAGGAAAAAAAAGACGAGGTACTCATGCACATAGGTGTGCACCAAATTTCCATGGTGTATAAGAGTCTAAATTTGTTTTTTAATATTTGAGAAAAACGGTTCAAGTTTTCGTCATCATTATGTTATTTAAATATTCCCAGGAGCATGTCTTACATAATGAAAATTTCTAATTTTTCTAGTGAAATCACACATTTTGTTGCTAGTATATAGACAGCATTTACTTATTATATTGTTATGTTTATGCAATTCATGTTCAGTGTTTAAAATTTTTAGCGAATAAAGTAGTATCCTTTGCAATTACGTACGTTTGAACACGACTAATATGGGTTACATTATGTTTCACAATGTTGCATGCGAGTCTTGAATATTGACCAAATTAGTTGATTGCTGACGAATCGCAGCTGGATCAACTATCAGGAACCAGAACCAAAACCTTCTAAACAAGTATATCAAGCTGTCTTTGCCTAAATGACATGCAGCTTTGGCGTTGGGCCTATTTCTATCAAATTTATAAATATTAGGTTCAAAAATTATGTGAGCAAGGCATATGGTTTTTTAATCGAATTTTCAAATCGTTACAATTTTATGCTGTTTTTTTTTATCCATTTTTCAAATTATTACAATTTTATGTTGTTTTGTTGGTATCTCTCTTTTGGCATATGTTTTTTTCATATCGATTTTTCAAATTATTACAAGTTTATGCTGTTTTTTTTTTTCGATTTTCCAGATATTTATAAATTAGAAATGGGTAACAAATCTTCCTCTTAAAATCTTTATTTTACTGAATTGGACGTGAAATTTCGGTGCTGAGCGAGTTCTATAAACGAAGGACGCTAAGGCCCACTTCCAAACTTTTGTTCATTTCATGGGCAATATGGGCGGAGGAGGCAGCCCTCTCTAATCATTCTTAAATATAAAACTTGGATGTTTCAATAGATGGCAAGAAGCCATGAGGGAACATCTCCTCCCCCTCTTGCCCGCCCACCGTCCGCCAAAAAGTGGAGAGGATGGCGGATACAAGTAGGGAAAGTTCTCTACTCTTTTCCATTCCCTCGACTCTTTCCCTCCCTCGAATATTGCATTCGAGGGTTGTCCTGGTGCAGGAGACTGATCCTTGTTTCTTTTTCTGGTTTCTTTTCTGTCGTATATGTTTCCTCCCTCAAGATCATGGCCTTAAGCTTGTGAATCTTGAGGGAAGGCGGTCTCTCTCTCTTTAGGTGGTTGCTGCCGGATGGCACTTGACGGGTTTTCTTGTTCCAGAGGAGAGGAGGCTGATCGAGAGAATCTAGCAGGAAAGAAGGTGTTGAATGAGGCGGACGAGGATGGCGGCCACAAGAAGTTCTCTTCGGCAAGTGCTCACCTCTCTCTCTCTCTCTCTCTTTCTCTCTAGCGATTATTGCATTCTAGGGTTGTCCATTCATTCTTTCCAGTGTCTTCTAATAGCCATCGGTAGTGTCCATCGGGTGCCATTACATGTCTCTTTTTGACTATCCAATCGAAAAAGAAGATCCTCTTCGTACGAAACAGCAAGCGAGTAAGGCTCTAAAAGGCTTTTTTTAAAAAAATTGAAAATAAAAATAAAAGAGATATAATTCTGGCATTGATAAGAAACAAGCAGAAAGTCATGAAATAGTGGTTAATTAATCTAAGATTGCACGTAGATTTCATAACTATGCTTATGAATATAAAAGTTCCGCAATTGAGGTGCCCTCGTTCTGGATGGGATCGAACCCGCTAGTCTCCAAGTTCACACGTGAAACAGGGTTGTCCAGCAGGGCTTCACCCACCTTCACCAAGTTGGCGAGGTTTTCCTTGATTTTGATATACGTTTTTTTTGTTTTGTTTTGATACCAGGTGAATGAAAATATATCCGTTGGGTCCAATTTTGGGAAAGACAGTTCTGGAATTATCGGGGTGGACAACGAACAAAGGCCCGTCAAGGTTTGCATCTCCTTCCTTCTTTCCTTCCTTCCTGTTTCGGCAGGAGATACAGAGATGATCGGCGTCCGCTTCTTAGATTGCCGGCGGTTGCAGCGAAGGATCGATGGAAGCATAAGGCGGCTCAGAGAGGATGCCGACGGTGAGGAGGAGGAAGAAGAAGAGAGGGGCAGTCAGAAGAAGCGACCCAAGATGGGAATGGATGATTCCAGAGAATCTGATGGCGTCTACGGTTCAGAAGAGGAATAAGAAGCAGAAAAAGCCCTCGACTCCGATGAATCTGAATACAGCAATGACTTGGAAGAGGTGGATAAAAAGGGGACACCACCGATCCTAACGAATCCCAAGAATCTGAAGACGGCGAAGAGGAAGAAGGCAGTGAACAAGAGATTAAGGGGAAACTGCTAGTTGGGTGTCGCCAGAGCAAGCGACTAAGGAAAAGTGGCACCATACTCTGAAGAGGAACAACTCGATGGTATTTGGAGTAACACGGTAAAGTGTTTCAAAGTAGAGAGACTCAGAGACTGATCCTTCCTTCGCAACTTTCCCTTCTATTTTCCTGTTCGTTCTTTTGCTTCGGTGCATGCGCAGTGACAATTAGTTTTTGAACTTCTTCTTTCTTCTGGAGGAATCAAGATAATGCTACCGATAACATTAGGGGTGTCGATTTCTTTTGGTTTTCTTTCGTTTCTTTTTCTCCTGATGAACTTATGGATGCAGCGTACTTGCTTAGATGGTAGAAATTATCTTTCTTGACTGGCACGTAAATCAGTTGTTTCGATGGATTCCAGATACCTTGCTATACCTGTTTGTTAGTGGTTACAAAATTGGAAAATGCCTCCTTCTTGGTGAAATTAATTCCATGTATCGCTTTATTATAATTCAAATTTGTATTGTCATATTGAGAATTCCTTGACCACCGTATACGTGTTTGCATCATGATCATTAGTAAAGACAACCTCCTACCTTTTGGATTCCCCAAAAGCTTCCGTGCTGGTTATTTGTGGTTAGTTTTTAGAAACTGGAGAACATTTATTTTTAGAAAGTACTTGCTTTTATATGTGCATACTGAAGGAATGGAACACACTAACTTAGTTGTCCTCTTTGTCCAAGACCTTACCTAACCTAACTCATGTGTGTGCAATATAACACCCTCTATGTGTGAAGCAGATTAAACTGCTCTTATGTTGATCATTTTGAGAACAGATATGAGGTTTAGGAAGGCAACTGCATGCCCTAGCACCAGTTGTCTTGGTATGTACCTTTTTGGATATGAATCGTGGCACTGATGGACTGGGATCTGCCAAACCAGGCATTCGAGTTAGTTTTTTATGGTGTCTGAAACATCAAAATATGCTGATTTTTTTTTTTTTAAACTATTGGCCTTTGAACATTTTTTTATTTGTAAAACTAATACCACAATGTTTGTTGTAAAATATGTAGGATTTTCTATGGTTCTTTGCGTGGTGTTTGATCATTGCTTTTTTTTAAAAAAAAAATTGATACTGAAATTTTTCTTTAAATGTTTTTGCGTCATGACTAGGCAATCTGACCCACCTAGGTACCAGATAAGCATTTAAGAAATGTAGATTTTCCCATAAAAAACATTACTATGACTGCACAAATGTATTTAGTTGCATATGATGAATCTCAATCTGAATCTTTTTGGTCTCCTTTCTACAAAGCAAGCGAGATATGAGCAGTGTTAAGTGACATTTGGAAAAGCAATAATAGACCATCACAACAAAAAAGAAATAAATTTTCTGAGATGAGTTTGACATTGAGGAAGAGCTTGGCCTCTAGGTCTAACATTTAGAACAGGTTATGTTGTTTACAAAGAGACGGGGAAGCCGACGGAAGATATTACTCACTTGTTTTCATGAATTTTTGTCGGTCATGGATTTAATGTTACTTACAAGATAAGTCAACCAAGGTCAACATCATAATGGATTCTTATTTTTATGTCATCGATAATTTGATATAGTTGACTAGAGGCAGGACCCATAGACGAATTTGTATAGCTTAAGCACATGAAAAATCGATAGTTTTCATCATCCTATGACTTTGGACCTTCACCAGTGGCTAATTGATGATGAGATTTGTCTGGTGTTTGCAATCTAAAGGCTTCTTGACTTCACCTTTTAGTTTGTGGGTAAGTACTAAAAGTAAAAACTACTTAATTACATCCATGGTTTATGAAGAGAGAAGGTGAAAGTGTGAGTTTTTTGGTGGTGGATGTGTCAATAGCTTTGAGAATCGCATCAGGACTTGTCCTGAATTTGAGGGGTGTGAGAAAGCTAGAAGTTTGAGCCTGAATTTCGACCTTCAGTTTCAGGAATAGATTAAATAGAAAATCTTAGAAAATTTTCATTGCTGTTTGATTGAATTTTCAGAACTGTCCATAGAAGTTTGGACAAGTTGACTGTGCAGTGATATTCTCTAATTAAAAAACAGTTTAGTCTTGTACATTAGATTTGAATTGTTGAATATGTTTTTTCTTATTTTCTCCTTACGTTTATCTTACTCTGTTGTGATTTAGTTTAATAAGATGACTGAACAAACATTAGTGAGGGGATTTAGGTGATATTGGCTTCCAAGAGGGGATTTAAGATCTCTGGTCATTTGGAGTATATAATCAGAAATACGTTAGGCTAGAGAGCGTAGGCGTAGAATCAACTAAGGAACAAGCTAATACTCATACATTCTTCTGACTGATTGCAGGTAGATGAAATGCAATAAAGGTGACTAAGTTGGTGGAATGTGGTTCTTAGATTGAAAATTTTCTGCTTGCTGGATGTTATCTAGCATTCTCACTTTTGAGCAACATTGATATTGCAGGAAGGAGGAGCCTCTATGGGACCAGTTAGGACGACTTCTGTTCAGCAGTCATGCCAAACTTCAGCATGTTTGAGGAGATTGCCAAATGCCAAATGACAAGCTGAAAAATGGTTTTCTATTTTCTAAACCTGTTGTCAAACATGTGTTTGCTTTATATTTTCTTCTTGTGCTTTTTGTTGTTGTTTTCTCTATGCAAAATTTTGTCATGATATAAGGAAATTTTTTAGGGGTGAAGATATTTTGAGCAATCTTGCAACTCGTGCTTGTTGTTGGTGCTCACTTTTATTTTTGTGGTCTATTCTTTAGGGTTGTCACACACTCACTTTTAAAGGCTCTTTTCTTTCCAAACTTACAGCTACTCTTTAAGTATGTGTTCCTTACCTTTCCAAACTTACAGCTACTCTTTAAGTATGTGTTCCTTACCTTGCTGTTATATATTTTTTTTGTCAAATGATTTTGCAAATTTTCTCATTAGGCCGACTACTCCTTAGCTTACTTTTTGGGAAAAAAGAAACTTTTCGTTGCAACTAAATGTGGAACCCTTATTCACTAAGAACCCCATATGTACCGGGACTTGCAGCCTCTAGGCTTTTCCTTTTTTGTGAAGGACCTTATAGGAGAGTGTGATGGAGCCTACTCTTTTACATCCCACCAAAACCCATTACATGGGTCACTCCAGTTTCACAAACATCCTATCTTTGGGGAAATGAGAGACTCCTTATCTAGGCAATGTATCATTTGATGTTGTCATAGCTCAAATATTTGTTCAAAAGGACTTTCATGCACAATGGTATACCTTCGTTTTATCTTTAGTATTCTTTTAAGGAGAAGGTTGAAATTTAAAAATTCTGTTGTCAGTCAACGAGAAGGAAAACTGGAAAATCTTCGATATGAGCAGTGTGGAAGAATCCGATGACATTGAGGAAGTCAAAGATTAGAAAAAGATATTAGCGTTAGCAATCAAACATCTGCAAGGGTTTAGCAGGAGAATGCTATGAGAATGAAGCCCTAGTGTTTTGTAAAATCTTGGCAGGTAGCAAAATGAGAGTTGTGGGTGAGCTCGAGGCAAGTGTAGTCGTTCCTCTGGGTCAATAAGTGAGAGTACCGAGAAGGCGCATAGCTGATTTGCGTCTTTCTTGCGAAATTATGTGACCTATGAACTTTTGTCTAGTCGTGGCCTGAAGCCTTCTGAACTCGAGCAAGTAAGTCCGAGGGGTGTTCTACACCTGGTACCCTAAGGCCAACTGGTCTGGGAGCTGCCGGCCCAAAGCTCGCTACACGGGTTCAGTAGACTATTGGGCACGTAGTAGCCTTTGGGGTGGTGAGATATTTCCCTCAAAGGTGAAGGGTGGCTCAATAAGAAAAGAAAAAGAAGCAAAAAAATCAAAAGAAAAATTCAAAATCAAAAGCAAAAAGAAAAAAATGCCTGCCAAGAGATGAAAGACATGAAGGCCGAACTCTCAAGTATTGAATGAAAAAATCTTTTTCAGATGGACGATTTTAGGCTAATATTTGTTCCTCTTTTATGACTTTCTATGAAATTGAGGATGATTCCTCTATGTTCATGTTTTGGAAACTGAAAGATATCCCTTCAGTAGACTAGACAACATTGGTGCAAGATGAATGCCGACCCTTAATGAATACTTTGGTAAATGAAGGCCACTGCACACTACGAGCACTCAAAGCCTATCTGGCAATGAATTGAAATTTTTTTGAGCTATTTTAAAGAAAAATCTTTTGCAAAGTGACAACAATCCACTTGAAAATGCCTAACCTTGCAAGCCCGCCGTCACAATTTAGTCCCTAGCTTTCAAGTCTGCAATACCACCTAACTGCCAAATACCTGTTCAATCAAGGTGGCCTTGGCTTAGGGGTAAACATGTCAAATTCAGTTAGGGTGCAAAGTTGACTACTATACACTGAAGCTGGCTTGAAAATTTCTCGATGCCTGATCAACATATAGCGCCACTGTAACTGCAAAACGATCATACTAATTCTACGAAAGTTTAGTAAATAACACACTATTCACAAACAGTGCGACCCTTCTTTCTCTCATTTACAGTAAGATATGAAAAAAGTTGACTTTTTCTTTTTCAAGCAAGTAATTTTAAGATCCCAGCTTTGCAAGATCTTGTTCTTCCACAAACCATCATTGCTGAGCCGCACTAAAATCAAGAAAGAAACCCCCAATTAAACCATCAAACACAAGTAGACTTCTACTCTATCCCTACCTGTCTAAACTCTCATTGCACTTTAAGCTCGATAATTCAACAATTCAAGCCAAAAAAGTTGGAATAAAAAACACACCAAGAAAATGAAGAAAGAATCCTACATTCACTAACTAAGTTGAACCCTATGCATATTAACTACCAGATATAAAATCTCCCTCACGCACACAAAAAAAAAACAAAAGAAAAAAAGAAAAACCAAATCAACAAAGCAGGCAATAGTACAAAGTGTACAAACATTTCCAACTAAGAGGCAATAGAAGTAATTTTGGTATACTTTCTCCATGCTCTGGCAATGTCAACAAAAATCTGGTGTGGCTTTTATGTTAAATCTCTTTGAAATGATATTTTTGATAAAAACCATACACC